>CAJDSM010085347.1:1049-11746 GCA_903981925.1 Ostrea lurida
ATTAGGGGCAAATAAGGCATCAGCTCAAAACACTTATTTGTAATCGAGCATATATAAGTCTTAAACTTTGTGTCGTGCGTTTAAAACGCTTAAACTGATTATATCAACGCTTCGTTGGCGTCATAATATGTTTAAAACGTTGTAAAACTGTACCAAAGTATAGGTAATTATTATCGTAAATTAACCTAGGTACATCAATTTAGACTTCACTTCCTGAAACTGAATTTTATTAACTATTGTACTTGCTAATCTTGATCAAACAAATGTTGATTTCTGAAGTAGAAACGTTTTGAAACAAGGAGGTTGAACAACAATACAATATCATTCATGATCTAATATATTCATGTAATCTTAGATCTTCTCGATATTGATCCGTACCTATTTTCTAGAATGACGGAATCATCAACTGGCAAATTGCCCAGACGTTTATTGTTTGCCTACTTTGCTACTCCGCAAGAAGAGATCTCGTACGCCCTCATCAAAAATACCTTAGAATTATCTCGCAAGTTGGATCAATGTCACTAACAATGTATGAAGTTACTAATTTTTTAATCATATTAATGATCTATAATGGAGCATGAAGTATTCTACTTAGGTTAGACGGACTTATTTGATATCACAATTATTTTTTGTTGAATAAACATGAGGGTTTTCGTGAACCTGCAACCGAATATACATTGTATTGTGCTAAACTCACCATAATACCCGATAATTTTCGCCCGCAGGCGTATTCAGACTGTAAACCGAGATAGCGTATGTTGATTGACGGTATGTAATATGCGAAATTTATCAGCCCCGTAATATACCCGACAATATATCCGATATGAACCTCACAATCCTTGACCAAGGAATCATTCAGATTCTTCTCAGTGCGACATTTATCATTTAGGCTTGTATTTGTAAAGGTCACCAAAGATCTAAGTATGCTCATGTCACTATAATACTGTTCTATGCATCGGGCTAATGAGAAACTTTGATATCTATCGCCTAATTAACTTCTTTGGTAATGTGGCAAGTGAAGGTCTTTAACATATTTATAATCTCGATAGGGTTGTCATTCTCTAATCACTAGCCACTTTAGCAACTGTGTTACCACAATACTTTGATGCGTTCCTTGACTTGACCTTTGAAGGCGTGAACCTAACTTTTCAAACAACTTTAATACATCATTAATCGCTATAACACGTTTTGACATAAAGGTATAGTGATTTAACTAAGTAATTCTTTCAATACTGTACAATGTTGTACCTCTCAAGAAATTCTTGACCTCTCGACACTTGATCTAATTGGAAGAGGTATTTGACTCTAACCTTCCTCCGAAAAATTCACACCAAGTGTTTGATAAATCCCAGCGCAGATAGTGTTTCGCTTGCAAGCCCACGCAAGAGTCCCAAGAGAGATAATACAGGACCCTTGTCCGGAGAAAGGTTCTACTTCTCGGAACTGTGATTGCAAAGGGAAAAGACTACACGTGATAGGGACGTGATAATTGCATGGTGGGTCTTGACTTTTTCGAAGAATTTTAGGGATAAATATGAGCATTCAGCCCCGGCTACATGGAAAAATTCACAAGGAGTATATACCCAGATAGGTTAGTCTGGTGAGATCAAGTATTATTGGTACGTCCAGTGAGTGGATAATTTACATGAGATGATGTCGTTCTTGAAAGGTTCTTCCCTCCAGATCTCCTCTCCCAACGCTTGGAACTGGCTATGGATGACCGTACCCCAGGACATAAGAGACGATATGAGGCAGTGGGACTTTATCAAGAATTTAGGGTGGGATACAATTGAGCATTCGGGAAATCGGGCCCTCCTAAACCAGATGGTATGTAAACCAGACAATTAGTCCCACTATCCAATCCTAGGGTCAGTGTGAGGGCCGACGGGGAGAATCGTGGATTACTTCTGGACATTCAATTGGAAAGTCCCAGTGGCGAGGACAAAACCCAGATGGTAGGAAGAATTGTTGCAGGATTTTTGAGGATATCTCCTAAAAGAAATCCTGCCTTTTATATAATACTGGACTCCTGGAAATTCACCGATCTATATCCATGCAATCCTTTGCACAACTTTCTAAAACTTATCATGGGATTTGCGCAAGCGCCTGACAATTTCACAAACTTAGAGCTAACCTATTCAAAATTGTGCCGACATTTTGTACGTTGCTGGACTATGTAAATCTGTGCCGAAATCTTTCTCAGGCATATGATCCATTTTTGCCATAAATAAATAATTCTGCTTTACATTATTCTGTACAACAGATATCTAATGTAATTTCTAGGATATATAAGTACAGAACACACTCTTTGAAAAAACAAAAAGATAAGTCATATATATTAATTTATAATAATACCACACTACCGGTATACGAAATGATTATAAATATATTTATTGAACAAGATAATCGTGATAACAGTAATACAATTAATTCATAATATATATATATCCCCGTCAAATTTACAAGTTTGAGATTTGAAATCTTAGCACAGAATGTTATATAACATTAAAGCTCTGCGTCTGTCTTTAGTATATTCTCAATAGAACAACTACGTCGACAGGATCATGACCACAAATGCAAGTGACATCACTGATTTGTGTTTGTGTAAATTAGCAAAACGTTTTGGCCAAAATACAATACGAATGTCCTATTAATGGCATCTATTGAGATTTGATGAAAGAGTCGATCAGATCTCCACATGTATTGTCATACCAGAAATAGGTGAAAGATCTCTAGCTTACACTCTCGTACCATAAGCAGTCATCTGATATATCCACGTCCTAAGACGCTTAAATCAGTACCACTCTAGTAACTAAAAATGTAATAAAATAATTTCCAAGACACTTAATAATTATAATGGAACAAACCCACAGATTAGGACCCTGCAATGAGCAATGTCATTCGAAGTAACTTAAAGCATTTGAATATATTATATATCCGATTTGCAGCATAGCTGATTCACATTATAGATCAATTACACGAAGCTAATATTTCCAAGAATTCTCACAGCAAAACACTAGCAGCTTCTGTGATTTATATAATTTGTTCTTTTATAAATACACAAACAACTAGAAATTTCATTAATATCCCACCCATTCATGCTGTCCGTCTCCATTTTTTAAAGGCTCTCAATTTCATGAACTAGTGTACATGAACTAATATGTTTTTCTTTTTAAAGTTCTGAAAACATATGCACATTCTGTTGTTATATGAAATTTATGATATAGAATGCTTAAATTTGTTATATCTCTGTTATTGTTTAGCTTATTTATCATATTGTGAATGTCTTTATCATTATTATTAATTGATTTAGTTTTGCTTTTTAGCACCTGAATTTCATGATACCTTTACAGGATACTATGTTTGTTTTGATATGGGATTATTTTTGTTTTCAATTTAGTTTGGAATATTTATTAATCTGTTATTTTTTTTTGTAATATTTATAAATTATATATTTTATTCCCATGCTTGTAATAATGCATGAGCATTTGTATGGTGCGTATTTATGTTTCGGATTATTCAATTTCCTGTTGGAGGGACTGAAAAGGAATATTTGTTAAGATGACTTAGGTTGCTATCTATTTGAGACGGTATTTTTTATTTTTATCAATGATGTACTGTATTGTATGGTTAGCCTGTCTATTTTTATAAGAGCAGTGTAAACTTGTGTAGGAGTTGTCTTTTTTACTAATTATTATGAGTGTAATTATTATTTTTTTTATTTCCAAGTATCCAAAAAATGTAAAATTTTCAATGGTAATGTGGTTTCTGTTAACCTTTGATTTACATTTCAATTTTTCTTGATTTCACCACTGCTCTTGTAGACAGTAATAATGAATTTACTTGAATAGAACGTTTACTATTGTTAAGGTTTGTGATATGGGGTAACATTTTGTGGTTTTGTTTTGGTATTTCGCGTGGATTTAAATTTGGGAAAGTAAAGAATTCAGAGATAGAAAATACACTGACGACTTCGAGATGGTTGTTTTAGTTGTGAATATTCTATATCCCGAATTTTATGTGAAATAAGATCGGATATTTCCTTTGATTGAAAAAGTCTGCTGTTTCATTACTTGTAAATTTGGACATATGTCGAAGTTTATGAATTTTAATATTATTTTTCCTCCCTTTATGAAGAGCTTTTATGAATTTTGAAATAATAATATATTTGTTAGTATTATTCTTCATTCGTCTGGTAGGTGTTGTTATTCTGGTGCTCGTAGGAAGTTTGCCGGAGTTTGACTCGACGGTGTCATTTGTGCCAATATTTTTCCTCTTCTTTTTGAGTTTTACTGGCAATGCTATACAGCACTTTAATTACTTATTGCAACCGAATTTCAAATGCTTACTTAACGACATGATTAACATAGACAGTTTTTTTGTAGAATATTCATGTGAGTTATATCGTCCTAGAATATTATGTATGTTTGTTGGAAGTAAGATGGACTAGAATAGAGAGCACTCAAATTTCATTTAATATATATATAGGCAAACCCGTATAATATAGTGCAGGGACGATAATTTTTTCTAAATCTTTATTTTAGCACACTGTGTACATTATGCTTTGTGTTTAAACTTGTATCATAGCTTTTAAAAATATAAGTGAGATGAACAATTATCCTATAGTCTATACATTGCATGATGGTATGTCACTTAAATAAGGTGGTCGCTTATGGAAATTTAATTTATAAGGCTCTATGCAATGTTTTTAAAGGACGAAACCATTGATATGGTATTGAAGGAGAACATCCTCAGCGAATCCAAAGTCAGAACACAATGATCACAAGAGAATTCTCTTAGTTTTAATCTGCCTAAATTGCCGAAAATATTGTACTTATTTAAATAATTATGTGGTTTGTGTAATTTTGTATTTCCCTTTGAATGTAGATGTGATCATATCCTTTTTCAATCTAGAGATAAGCAGAATGTTCGAATTAAAATGTTATTGAGATTCAGGTTCTCACAAGAAATGTTAATGTATTTTGTGAGGTATTCGAACGTGGTTGCTGCGTTCCTGGTAATTACTACAACTTTAAGTGATGGGTGTGTTAGACATTGTTATATCTATGAGAGGCAAGTTATCATGATTATCTGTTGTTTTTTACCTTATAAAAGGATTAAGTGTGATGTTCTAATAGTATAATGTACATGTTGTTTATTTTTGTGTAGTCAGATCATTCACCATTTCAAGTCTATCGATAGTTATTTCATATGATAGACTATGATATTAAATAATTTATTATATGCGATATACTTAGTTTTGCTTTTTCATGGTAGTCTGGGTTCTGATTTGTACTGTGAGATTTTCCTTGATATAGTCTGATTATATGAAGTGTGCTGCATTAGAGGCAGTTGGTATAATTGTCGCAGTATTGTTCGTGTAAACATTCCAGTGTTTTGACCTTTGAAATCGCTAGATTGTATGAGACATATTTTTCTGAATGGCATGCATCCGCCTTTATATCCTTGTATATTAATAAAAGTATATAATATTGTAATTATTAAGTTCTTCTTTTTTTTGAGTTCGTCCTTAATTGTTTGCAAGAAATGATTTCATTATTTGATGGTTTCAATTTCTGTTATTACGCGTGATGGGGTCTTGGAATCACAAGTTGTGCCATCTGTTATGGACGCGATGGTGTTCGAGTTTAGAGCGTTATATCTTTACACTAGATTAAACCATGTCATACATATCGAACTGACTTTTTTTTTTATAAATGGAAAAGAGAGTTCCTTATTGATATTTTGGGTTTTCAATAAAAAGGGTCAGAAGGTTCAAGCTCTATGGACATTTGATTTAAGTTCAATATGATTGTTCTATTTAAATTCTATGAACAGTTATTACATATACCTTCGTGGAGATAGTGGGGTAGCAGGGGGTAATTCTTAATGAGATTGCTCACAGTTACCTTCTGTTCTTAGTGGCTTTCATTTAGTGGGTGTGCTATTTTAAGTGAAAACTGGATTTGACACTGTTTTAACCCTGAAATAGTTTGAGAATTTGAATTTGCCCTTTTCAAGTTCATATATTTGATATCCAACTGTCCCCTCTCTAATATCCAGCATATCAAAATTTGTGTCTCCAAGGAAAGAATGTTGAATAGATTATAACCGATTCTCTGTATATGAAGGTTTGATTGACAAGGAGAGTGTTGTCTTGTAGCTACATTGAATGTGTCGGTGGCTTAAACAGGTTTTAACATTGCTAAATTATAGCAAAGCGTTAATCGGAGTTAGAGAATATCAACAGATAAATTGAAGTGTCTAGAATAGTCGGTAACAGGTGTTAATTGCTATACCTGAGGCAGTATAGGTTAGTATGAGATAATGATATCAGTTTACATCCTCAGTTTACAATGTACATGTAGTTAGGTTATAGGCTCTATAAACTTGATGGGTAGTCTTTCATAGAATGTATTGGCTGTTTAGGGACAGATTAAGTGCGGGGCTCCCATCGATGTAATTCAGAATCTATAACAAGATTTCACTACTTTATAGATAGTTGGCTTGGACACTTCCTCTCTATTGAGTGGTCTGGGACTAACTTTTCACTGTATATGAACAATTTTTAGACTCATAGGGTTCACTGTATACATCAGGGAAGATCTTCTTAAGCATGTTATCTTTTTACTTAGATGAGAAGACATAATTTTTGGGGATAATGTAGATTGGTTTGCTGATATTATTTAGAAAATGGATGTTGTTTTGTAAATATACATAAAAGAATAAAAATGTTTAAAGCATTGATATCTATCGTAATGTAAATGTTCTGTTTTAGATTTTGAAAAGGACAAGGGTTATATTAACAGGCCAGGCCGGATGTAGTTTTTTAGTTTAGATTGTTTTGCACATACTCTATTTGTTTTAGGTAAAACTCTTGATATCTCATAGTATATGTCCCACCTACGCCTCTGGCGGGGTCCATGATTTTATGACAAATTTAGAATGATTAAAATATTGCCAGGAAGCTGTGAGTTAAATTTCAAGCTATATCCAAATCCTGTGGTTCTATGAGAAGAGTTCTTAAGGGAACAGCACTCCTTATTTATTTGTGCATTATTATTCTCATGTTGGAGATAATTGGGCCTTTCCATTTTCAGGAAAATTGATCCACCCTACCATAAGGATAATTTGTACCAAAGTTTGATTGAAAGTGGGCAGTTGGTTCTGAGTCTTCTGGAGATGGTTTAAAAATATGACCATCAGTCACTTCTAAATTTTGTGCCTTTGAATTTGGTAGATTAACTCTCCCCTATTTCATGGTGGGGCCCTGGTCCATTATATTTAAGTGTCGGCTTCGATAAGCTGGTGCTCGGTATACTACAGTATTAATTTCTTTTTTAATGTGAATGTTGTTTGATAGACATGTTCGTTCCCGAAATACTTCATGTAAAAATTTTCTGATGTAGTAATAATAGTAGGCGCTTGAATGTATCAAAATTGTTGAAATCATATCGCTCGGAATAATTCTTTTTTTCACGATGAACCTTTTCACATATGCCAAAATGATTACAAATTATTCGACCATTCACTATTACTTTAAATATGTGTCGAGTTGAATGGCCTCAAAATGATATTATCGTTCTCCTTTTCTAATCTGAATCGAAACTCGTGGGGATCTGGTGTGTTAGAATATGTTTCCCTCAGTGAACTACCCTTGGGTAACCCGCCCTGACCGTACTTAATTAAGATGGCCAACTGTGAGATTGTGTGGACCGGGTTGTTCTTCTGGAGATGAGACCGCAATATCACACTAGCAAGGCTCGTGTACAGCAGGTATGTGGCACCGATAAAAAACCATCCCTCTAAAGGGACCCTAAGCTGAGTGATGAGTCAATTACAGGCCTTCAAAATTTTTGCAGCCGCAATGGTAGAACGTCTCCAATATGAGTTGAAGATCATTTCGTCGAGTTGGGACCGTGAAAACAACACAAATAATCTATACAATGAATCAAGAGACAAATGAATCAATATATATTGTGCGCCCCAAATGATTAAAATATGAATAAGTTTTAATAGATTTCATTATTTTGAATTGTTGCGCTCAGTAATTGATTTGAAGTTATTTTTTTATCTTGAGTGTATTCGATACCCGTGATAACACGCAACTCTTGATATATCTAGTTGCTCCTTCAATTTATTAATCATGATCCAGTTACATTTCACAATTGATGCGATTCTTTAGATTGAGAGCATACTATATAAATAGATAACTCCCTCATTATCTTATCTAAATATTTATGATAATACTTCATTTTCAAACAATTCTCTACAATATATGAATTAATTTATTTATTTAATTGTTAATTAGTATCTGATTTGCTAGTCGTTGTAAAGGCATTAGAAAATTGACAGCGCGATTCTCTCTTATATAAGAAGCATTGTAAGTTTTACTAAATATAATACTCTCCAGTTGTTTAATTAAAGAGATGAACTATAACAAAGTATTTTAAGTAGACTACCACGCACGTTCAATGCACCAGCATCAAATGAAATGAAATACAATGATTTGAATTGCATTGAACGCATTTCATTTTAAGTACTTGCATGAATACAAGCTGAAAAATTTTAATATTTGCGCACTATATAACTGAAGTTACTGCTATTTTCAATTAATTCCGATGGTATCGGATTGAATGTTTGTGCTTCAATGAGCGCTCCAATAGATTTGCTAGAATAGTTGTACTCAAAGGGTTAGAATATATCGATGTTAACCTGTACCTTAATAATAACCTCTAGCCTGGAACTGGAGTAATATATAGTAGGGATAAAACACTTAATCTGAATACAAGAGGAAACAAAAACAACCATATCCTGGATAAATTCTCCGCAGCTACTGTACAGAAGAATTGCAGATTATGCAACTTAAAGAGTAGATGTGCCACGATAATCTTTATTCACCATAAACAGAAGAGATTCTACTTGTTAGAAGCAATTTTATTTACTAACAGCATCTAGACATCAATAACTAAACGTTCTCTAAATTAATTCCATGAATAATTTTTGAAAAATAGTAGAGTATGTAATAAATTGTTTTATTGATTTCATTCGGTTATTGAGCGGAAGTAGTAAATATTAGTGTAGTTACCAATTTAAGGGATGTTTACGGCTTGTTTACTATTCACTAGAAATATTCTTATCTAGGTATCGTACCAATATGAAAAAAACTTCTAATAATAATGTGCTTTTTACTCTAACAATCGCAATAGAGTGAGTATTTCTCTCCTCCCTCTAACAATTGAAAATTGCTTTTTCTTGATAAATTTACTACTAGACCTTCCCACTATTTTTATAGTGGGACTCTCGGATATATGGTAGGAGTGAAGCAATTGGAACATGACATATCGCAGTTATTTTGTCGCAATTGATGGGTGAATGAGGAAGAAGTATCTCAAAATTGATTATAGAGCGAATATTGTATTTCTCTTGATTAATGTACTTCATGGTATGAAGACAGAGGTTTCAAAGGGTGTATCTGATGAGGCTTTATAGAAGGTGAGAAGTTTCATAAGCTATTTACACCCATCCACCGATTGCTTTGCATCCCACCATAAAACTTGAAGAAAAAACATTATTGGATCCTCGGATCTGTCCTGAAATATGTTCTTGTTGTTATTAACATATATGGTTGGTTATTCATTCTGTCAATCTTAAATGGTTTTAATAGCACCACTTCACCCTTTTATGGTATCCACCCATAAAACTTGAAGGAAAATAATTGGTCCTTCCGTAAAATGTCGACAGGTGTGATGACATCTACAAATAGGCATCACGAGAACCACCTCTGGATACACGTTTCCAAGTCTATCTGTTAGCGAGATTTAGGAGGAGAAGCGCTCGCATTTGAGAATTTTAGTTATATTTACACCCTAACCCGTGTTGACCAGACCATAACTTGAAGGTGAAAATGAATCTGGAGTTTATCGCTCTGTTTCCTGAACAATATAGGCTGCACATCTACAAATTGGAAGGATTACGTCGCACTGCACAACAAGTTTCATAAGTTGCCTGATGCAAGTAAAATGGGTGAAGTGAGTTTACACACATCTTGATTGTGTCAAAACTCGTAATCGTAGTGAATCCAAATAACATATACAATCAATCGATGTGGTAGGGCACATCCGGGATCCTCCGAAAAAGCGAATGTGCCCAGAGTGCCATTGGAGAGCTTGTTAAGATTCCATTAGTTCTGACACGCACACCACGCCGTGAGCCCTTACGAATACGAAATTCAGCAAAGTGAAACTCGGGGATTATACCCGTTAGTCTTGTCTAAAATCTCGTAGGAAAACTCGGACGTCTAACAATGGGTATGAAATATACTAGAAATATCAATCAATCTCCCTGACCTTAGTGATAAATTCTGTGTAACGCAACAAGGTCATATATACAGACCGATAGAATTTGCGAAATAATTGACTTTATAACGAAGGATTAGTATCATACCAAGCTAATTGTGACCTAGGTTATACGATATATATCACAATATTTTTTTGTATAAACATGATTTTTTCTGGAATTTACATATGTCTAAAAATACCGATTTTTCGTCCGCCGTATCGCGATACGTATTGTGGGACGAATTATCACGATATACCGATATATCGATAAAACCTCACATCCTTACCAGGAATCTTCAATTCAGGGGCATATAGTTTTTGGTCCGTCTGTTTGTCTGTCTATCTGTTTGTCGGCAT
>CAJDSM010085362.1:7673-29511 GCA_903981925.1 Ostrea lurida
GTGGGTCCCCACACATGCGAAGGGGGCAATCAAAGCAAGGGAGCTTTATTAATCAATGCCACGTAGAGAAAGGGGGAAAAATCGTCTTCTCAAAAGATATCCGATTAGCTAGAGAGGGCCAGAAGGGTGGGTATTTACTCCTGAAGAGAGTCTACTGGTCTGATATGGAGGAGATAGGGTAGGGTCTTACAAAGTGATGGTGCTTATTTCAGATTTTACCATGACCGGGTCCCGGGTGTCAAGATTGGGGCCTCCTGCTACCTATTATCAGGCTCGCGTGCCATCAGTTCTAGACTTCAATAGGCTTATGTACTTGGGCATAGCACTGTAGAAATTGGTTGGATGTGACATTTGATTGGACCGACAATGGCCGCCCAATGTATGCAGTTGTGGAGGTCTTTCATATTAACCCTGGTCAAGCCAATATGATGGGTAATTATAAGTCAAAACACATGGCGTTCCAGTAAGCATTGATAGAAATAAAAACGCGCACCCGCAAATTACGTCCTAAAGAGAAAAATACGGTATAAAATTATAAAGTTGTTTGGACACATTTATACTCCAACACCTATAGTTCATGAGAATACGGCTTATATCAAAAAAAAATAGTGGATTTGTACAAGGACAAACTTACACAATATAAGTAGAGGGAGGAGTATCACTACCTCATCTGTACAGCCACGTGCTAGTTAAAATAGTTCTCAATAAAACACATTATTAAAAAAAGTCAAGACTTATCTGCAAATAATTTTGAAATTATTTTTGCAGAGAACGAATCTGAACTCGATCATTTACGGACCGAAACTTTAATTTCACAAATTTATTATTATTCTCGATCCCTCAAGAACGTGATTTCTATATCTCTCTGTTTTTAATTAGTTTATAGATTTTATACCGATTTCAATGTAAATTATGAGAATTGTACACCTGCAAATTTTCTTATCAACAAAGCTGTCAACAATACATCAATCCCATAGTTACATCAAATTACACCAGCTAACTACGCACCTTTGACAGTATCATCTGCGGATGATTTCTTCGCGTTCGTAATTTGAAATTGGCATATATTCCGGTACTCCCGCGCCGATGTGGGGTCTAGTAGCAACTTTGGTTCCCTCGGGTGACGAGGGATTGAAGTTGTGCAGGTTGTTGACGACCGGTACCGTCCTCCGAGGCACTACCAAGGGGAGGGGTACAGTGGAAGTTGTGTTTGGTTCCTTTACGGGCTACCCTTAGAGCTCTTATTCCGTGACTGTCCGGACCTGTGATCTCTGCTGACCAGGGCAGCCTGTTCAAGTGCCTCTTTTTTATCTCATGTAGTTTTGCGCAAGCTCTGCCGCCTGATTTTTGGTCTCTATAATCGCTCTGTGTCTAGTTCCGTCCTTGAGTGCTATGAGATAGCTAATAGCCGGTAATATGTGTCTGGTCTGCTTGGACATCCCTGCCGCTATAGCTAATATGATAGAACTTAGCTTGTGTTATTAAATTATTTCTCCGTCTGTCGCAACGATCGCCACTCATTTATTAAAGAGGGAAGTCAGTATGTGGAGTGGTATGTCGTAATTCCACAAGCTCATATAACTGTCTAATTCAGCTTGTGGGCGTGGCCTATGAGGCGTCTCTTGTCGTTCGTTTTGAACGATAGTACAGTTTTGCTCCATCACATTTGTTTCTGTCTTTTCACTGGGCTGCGAGTTGTACCGCCTATAGGGTCTTTGGACCGCTTCATTTTCCTACGGCTTTAGCAGGCTCCCTAGTAACCATTTAAAGCTGGGGATTACTGTTGAGATATGGTCATCCGTCATACGTTAATCCAAACTTTGGCTTGGACTTGTGTGTGGTACCAGTGAACCATTACTATGATTATATCGGGATACAAATAACAAAAGTATGAGATCCTATTTGGTGGCCCTCGCTCTACGGCAACCAAATTTACTAATACGAACAAACGACTTTGCCATTGGGAAAGAAAAAAGGTGCAGTCGTTAGTCAAGGTATTGGCCACTTAAATTTTTAAAAGTGAAGATAGGGGTCAGTGATACTCGTGTACGAATGCCATAACTTCGCTATACCAACGAAATTGAACTTAAATAATTTCAGAATTATAAGGCAAACCACGGACCGCCTGAATAACTCCCGGTTGGATAATAGTTAGCATCATGTGTCACAATTGGAGGTTTTCGGTATTTAGCTCTGTTGCACTGATCAGGGGACTGGAAGCCCAGAACAAGTGATCGACTATCATGTATTATTATTTCTTCTCTGGTACCTCTGCAAGCCGGGAATGTGGATCCTCATCTTCAGTTGGTAAATATCATCTACTACGTTACATGCTAATTTGAAATGATTTATCCAGCCCTGGGCATTGGAATAAACAGCACTTTTGTGTACTGGAAAAATAGTTGCTTTAGCATATCTAACTTTCTTGTACCAGATTCTATGTGACTTTTCAACTCGTACTACAGGACATTTTTTCTCAAATTCTCTATGATTAAAGACATCCACGAGCCAGCCTAGAAACTTGCACACGCTAGAACATTCTCCGGGAGTATTTCCAATGCACATCAAGGTGGGTAGAAAGGGAACTGAATGAGATTTGTCCATTCATTCTAATTATCTTACTATGTCAATTATATGAACTAGAAACACTCTCGACCAGCGAACCATTGTTAATCGTGCACGACTAGTGAAAATCAGCAGACGAATCACATATTGCTTGTAGATTCACGTGTAAAAATTGAGGTCAATCAGTTCTTCACTTACTGTGCAATACATTTTGCCAACATGTAGAAATTATCGCCTTTCAGTCTTATGTGTAATGCTCGCGGTAAAATCGGTGCAGTACATCGATGGCGTTGCCTTTATGTACTTAAACTACTTCATTGTGTAATTTGTTCCCATAAATATATGCTATAGTAATTTAATTATAAGGTGGAGAGTCACTGGTCTTAAAGCGTAACCAATGCAACTGCTGCATCACATACGTTTAACCTATTTCGTATTGCACGCTTGATAATAACATGAGCGTCTACAGACATAGGTCCACTATATGCAATAATTTCTATGATCTGGTACTACGAAGGACTCCAACACTCATAATCGACACAATTGTGAAATGAAAACACCCCCTCCTTGGCAAATATCTGATTTATTAACTTCTTCTTTATTCGGTCTGCTACATGTAATATATATCAATTTAGCGAATTGTACAGGATTACGTATTTTTGCGTGTAATGCTGTTGAATATGTGTCTTAATGAGGGTGTAATATAATACTATCTAACAATACGCATCATCAAAACGTAACACAACCTAACACAATACAACAATTATAAAGCTAAACACTCAATACATAATAGTGGAACACATAATACACGAACTGGTGTTTCTTAAATAATAAGTAACACATACAATACAAAGTAAAAAGTAATTTTTGGTCCCGTCTTCATAACGATCATCAATATAAGTTGAATTGTACCTACCGGTCAAGGTTAGTGGAAAACAAACTAAACGCTTAAGCAAAGTATCGTCAAAATAACTAGCCTTCCAAAGTGAAATCTCGATCATTTAAACATTTAATCGAGAACGATAAACACAATCATCGCTCAACAATTATGATCTAATTCAATTTATAAATGACAACTCTATAATGAGCTTGTACTCATGAACTACATAAACCTAAGCAAATAGATTCAAAAACAGTATATCAACCATAATCAACAAATAACGCACAATAAACAATGCACTCAATAATTCAAACACTGAACAAATTAACACACAATAATACAGTAGACGTTCTTACAAAAACAATACAGATGAGTATCCTGGCCACACAGCTAATGAATGACTAACTAAACATATCAATATATATAAACAGTATCCAATAATGATAACCACGCAAATCAAATAGTTATATTAAGTAGGATTGTGCTCTCTTCAGCCGAAATCTATTTGCAGTAGAAAGTAGTACGCACAAATTATTAGATAACACACACAAACTATCAAAGAAAGGGGATAGACAGCACGATTAATTTCAATGATGAAAGTTTGAAGGGACCCGATTGTACAACCCAAGTAAAAAGCTAAAATAAGAGTAACGACACCAGAACATTTGAGAGCAACACGAAACCAAAACACATTATCATCCTGGCACAACCCAGAACTCAAACAACCATGTGGTCCATAGTAGCGAGGCTGAGCATCACGAACAAGTATCAACAAATACTAAGAACACACACAATACAACAACAAATAGACACACAAACAGATAATCAACAAACAAACAGAACAATACAACACAAGACAATCAAACAAACTAAACACAGAACAATCAACGACCAATGAAAACCGACAACGACATCAGAAACTGAAATACATACAGACTCACAACAAAATTGGATGACAGCCAAAATCGATAGTGACCAAACTGAACAAGTAAGGGCATCAGGACACTTCAAACTATTAACCTAAATGCACCGACAGTGCTGAACTAACTTTAACGCAAATCAAATCTCAGCCAAGAGTATAAACACAATCCGATGAATATTTGAACCCACACGTCTGCGAGAGATCAGCTAGAGAGAGGAGAATGGAGAAAGCAGTGTGTTATAGGATGCAATTATCTCTGTAAGCTGAAGACAAAGTCAAATACATCTTTTTCATCACTTACTGTAACAAGAGATTTCACGTTTTCTGGGTCGCTTTGAGATATGGATAGTTATATAATTCATCCATCGGTTATTGATAGCGGCTCTATAAGATTGAGACTCCTAATTATGCTCGAACATCTATCTTATTACTTTATGGTACTGCCTGCTGATTCTCATTTATGGGTTATTAATTCTGATTATTATGAGTATTATTGTACTAGTAAGTATTATTTTTTATTGGCTTTATGGCTGGCTTTGTGAACATTAGGGCCCTAAAACATATACTATATATCTAGCGTTTATTCTATTGGTAAAGCTAGAAGATCAAACTAAGAAAGTAAAATCATCTTAGGTTCTCTCTGTGAATAAAGTTCTGAATTATAATATTTTTTAACTATTCTTAAAGTTGGCGATGTATGTATTAGCAGCCGCTAGTGATTCCTTTTAGGAAACTCTTATTCGGCGATCGTTATATATAATAATTGCTTTGCTATTGGTAACTACACTAATTTAGTAATTGGTGCACTTACTTGAGCAAATTTAGGCACGGAGCGATTCCAGTATGTCTGCTACTAGGATTCATTAATCGGCTGGTTTGCCCAACTTGTGCAGGTTTGCAAGTGCTCAGAAAATTGTGTATCATACTGTAGCTAGTACAATTTTTGATTTCCAAATGGGATATGATCTCTCTAATACATAAAATAAATAGAATCACTTGATTCATAACTCACTTTTATGTTGGATAAATCTCCTAATTTTATATAGTTACAAAATAAAAAACGGAGAATGGATTAGAAGGATGGTCGATTTAGCTGCTTAGATAACTAGCAGCCGGTGGACTCCGACACTTATAACCGCGTTTTGATACCAGATATGGTTGCTCGACTCGGAGGACTATTGACAAGTAGAAGCCCTAGATTGAGGTGTTTGACTTCAAACGGTTTACAAGTGAACTCATTACAGATTTATCAAAAGTTAGTGGCTGCCACGACCTGCCGTATGTTCTGATCGGTGTGATAAGAGCTTAGCTAAAGTTGGTCTTATTTTAAGTTTTAAGGTAGGAAGAAATCATTAATAGATTTTATTAATTATATGAATATACATAGAAAATATCTTCTATGTTAATAAACGTCGACCATATTATTGCACTTAGTTCTTTTGTTCAGTACGTTTATAACATTATAGGTTCTAAGAAGTATATATAAATAGTTCGTTCTTACAAAATGGAGTAGTCCCTTATCAATAATACTGTGAAAGGGATAAGTATTGACTGTATATACAGTGTTCCTATACACCACAGATGTATACAAGTTGAAGAGTACACCTTGTTGCATAGATGATCTCGTAAAATAATGTTGCCAAAGTGAAACACTTGGCGGATGTTAATGTGGAGGCAAACCAATACACGAATGTTATTGCAAAAATAGACGTTAACGGATGAGAAAGTAGTTAAAGAACACATATGTCATGTGAGAATATAGAGACTAATTAATTTATCATGTTTAATTTCATACATTTTAACCAATCAAAGGACCAGTTAACTCACGGCGTGCAACTTGAAACCAATTCATTCTTTACCCGGCATTCATATACTTAAAATTTATACGGAATGGCATATTATATCCTTTGTACGCTCTGAACTGTTAGCTAGGACGTGCCTTGTACCAGTACGTTTATGGTGACGGCAGCGAAAATATGAGAGACATGTAAACAGCCGCTGCAGAGCCGGTCTTCATTATTCATCCACTCTGTTTGTATACACGTGGGGTTCTCAATGACCCTATAATTAAGCTTGCAAACCTTGTCGCATGGCAACTTTCACTTTTTGGTTTATTTATTTTTCCTAAATCTGTAAGTACCAGGCAGCATATTCTCTAATCGACGTCTAATAAGCCATTGCTGGAAGACTCGCATTCCTTGTGCACCTTATGAACTTAAACATTTGTTCAACTTAAGCTGCCTTTTTTATTTTTATTCTTTATTTTTTTGTCTAATTTCTCTTTGGTGACCAGTAACGTGTTTTACTTGGGAAATTGACTTACACAGTGCCTTTTGGTATAAAGCTTGCCCGCACGGGTCAAGTGACCTAAAAGCCTTAATGTCATATCCCCTGGTTTAGTGATTCTGAAAAATTATTTGATTAAAATATTTAACAAAACATAGTTGCTAATTTTGAATTTTAGTTGCATTTATGATACTTTTTACTACACTTTTTGACATTCTCCCGATCTTTTCCACAGCTCTTTGAGTCACCATGCTGGGCACAATTGATGGTCCTTTTAATCAGGGTGACTGTTTTTTTTCGTATTCCTTTCTTTTTGCTATTGAAAGCTTTCAACATGAAAGGAAAAATCTTGCTGTGCTTTCCAGTTTGACATTTTAGATATTGTAAAGCATCAATTTTTCGTAAACGTGGAATTAAACTATCAATATATATTCTATGTTTTGATGTCCAAAAAAATTTCGTCGGATTATTAAATTTCGTCATTTTAGACGTCATTATACTAGCTATTTTTATTAGAATTTGGGGATTATTCGTATTTACTAACAATGGAAATTTTTTCGTTGATTTAATGCTACCAATTATTTACTTGAAATTAAACCAAAATAAATTTTTGGCTACGACAATTTTAATTTCGCAAGACTTCATATTGTGGCTTCTTACATAGCCAGTATTTTGAAAATAGAATGGTTTGCGGTTACTTAATAATTCTCTTTAGCAAATATGACTCATAAATCATATAAGAAGCAATTTAGTATTTTTCATTGAGCCACAATAGGTCAGTTCCGAGGTAATTATCATAAAGACTTTTTAACTCCTTACGAATCCTAGAGAACAAATATTGGAAAGTAAATGCAATAGTCCTTAAGCATTTGAACCGACAGTATAGTATTCAAGTAACTGAGTGATTGGTAACTTTGCTGAACATGTTAATTTGTGCCTCTTCATTAAATGGCGGTCTATAGTGTATATTCTATTTAAGACTATATCATGAAGTTTGTACCCGGTCGGGATGAAATTTGAGTCAGATTTCGCTTTATATTGTAATCTTTCATAGTTGCCTGATAGAGTTTGTGCATAACTTGGGTCACCCCTAGTTTCGCGACCCTACAAAAAGTGTCCCCACCTACAAAACCATAGATTTGAACTAACGACATCAAGGATTAGGTCCTCAAGACCAACGACGTGAGGAAATCAGCACTTAAAATTGTTAATTTGCCACTTTATAATATTTTTTGAAATTCTGTAATGCGGTTAAACATCATGTCAAATCTAAGATACTCACAGTTGATCACATAATTTGACTTACGTCTCAGTCCCTCTGGGCCTGGTACCTTTCAATCTAGTATCTACCTTAATAACCGTCCCTGACTCCACAAGTATGCCAGGGTGTCCTCTGACCAGTGATGGTTCACGCCGCTTTTGTATGTTTTGGGGCTTGTGATGCTTTCAAACACTGTACTGATTAACGAAGAAGTTATTTTCGACCATAATGGTTAATCAATAGTATGGTGCAAACTGGACAGGATACCTTGTAGACAACCAAGAAAGTAAAAATAGACATACTCGGCCCTTTATGGGTAACACAAATCTGTTAACCTAAGGGCTAATAGTGAGCATCTGACCTGTGCGTATCGAATTTCATCTGAGGTCACGGCTGTAGATCCATAAGCAAATAGTACTAATTAGATTGCAAACTTGGCTTTGATTTGGCTTGGTGCGAGGTACTGACTAATGTTGCAAATATTATCTTAGTGGGAGATTGGTCAAGTTTGAGAGATAAGCCAGAGATGAAGGATGTGGAGCAGAGCTTTACGACGCGGTAAGTGGTACCCTATCTCAGCATAAATGTTAGATTGTGGTTTGTGTTATCTTATTAATGTTACTTGATTGCTTGTGTTTTTTTGTTGGTTGATTGCTTTGTCGTTTATTTTATCATGTTTTACTGCTGCTTTTTATTTGTTGGATGGCTGAATAATGTGTTTAATTTGTGTTTGAGTGTATTTACTGTTTGATTGTTTGTGTTTTTTTGTTTGATTGTTGTGGGTGTTTATTTGTTTGAATTGTTTGTTTTTTTGTTCCGTTTGTTTGTTTGTATAGGTTGTTTGTTGTGTATTTGTTGATTTTGGTGTTTATTTGTTGATTGTTTGTGTGATTTTGTTGTGAGGTATTGTCGGATGTGTTTTTGGTTTGATTGTTTGTGTGTTTGGTAGTATTGTCGTGTCGTTTATTTTTCTGTTTTGTGTGGTGATTGGTTTGAGGTTCTATTGATTGTCGTGTGTGTCTATTTCTTTGATTGTTTGGTTGTGTTATCTATGAATTGTGCGTTACTTTACTTTGATTTGAATTCGTTTGAGTTTACTTATTTTTCGTGTTAGGGTTTTTTGGTGCGTTTATTATTTTGTTGTTGTGAGTTTTGTGTTTCCATTGCTTGTGTGTATATTGTTTGTTTTGTGTTTATTTGTTTGATTGTTCTGTTTGAATTTGTGAGTAGCATGTTTTGATGTGCGTTTATTTTTGATTATTTGAGTGTTAACCTGTGTGATTATTTGTGAGTTTATGTGTTTGATTGCTTTTGTGTTTATTTGAATTAGATTAATTGTTGGTGTGTGTTTGATCGTTTGTGTTTATTGTTTCACTTTGGGGTATTATTTTGCCGATCGTTTGTGTGTTTTTGTTTCACTTTGGGGTATATTTTGAGATGTTATTGAGCGTTTACTTTTTACATTGTTTGTATGTGTATTTATTTGTGTGTTTATGTGTTTAATTTGTTTGAGTGTTTATTTTTAGATTTGTTTGTATTGTATTATTTGTGTGTTTGTTATGGTATGTTTATATACACCCCTTATTAGAAAATTTGCACACATACACGCACAAAATACGTTAATGTGATCGCGTATTGGATATTATACATGTAGCAGACGACTCGAAAAGTAAAATCAGATTTGCAGAGGGGTGATTTTCTTACATGTTCATTTTGTTGGAGTCCTCTTTACGCAATCAAATTTATGTGACCTTCTGGAGCTCGTTTATTGAATCAGTTGAATAAAATATAACAGCTGGCATTGTGTTGATCGGTCAAAGTCGTTCGGTTAAGCTTTAAAACGTGCTTATCACGTCCCTGACTATTTATAAGTGCACTGATCGTCCCATTGACAATAGGGATGTAATATTTATGGAGATATTTTCTCCCTTTCACTTTTTATTTCACTTGAGTTTTTAAGTTACTAACTATCTATTGTGTTTATGACCTCTTAAGTGCTAATAAGCTGAGATTTTACATGTGCAAAATGTATTGCAATTAAATGTTGACCTCATTTGGGAATATACAATTTTAAAACAACTAGACGATTACATGATCATCGTCCAGACAAAAAGTATGGACACCAGAAATTAATACAGACAGTAGAGCACTATGCCACTAAAGGATCCGACCCGCTTACCCTAATCCTCTCGAAGGGTATTGTTAACTGTTTCAAGAATTTGAAATAGAAATCATAATCGTACCTTATGTCAAGAGAGCTTGACCTTTGACCTTTTGAAAACCCAATTACATAGGAACATCCTTGACTCATGACAGTTCATCTGTATGACATGTATGTCTAAGTTGAAAAGATAATGCTTCTACGCCCAAAATTCACTTGGTACTTCCATGTCCAGTGCTTTGACGTTGACCCTTGACAGATACCATTCAATTTTGAAGGAAATTCCTTTCCGCCACTGAAAGTTAAAGTCCATATATATGTGGTAACGGGACCCACACACGGATTATGAATAAATCCCTTTTGAGTAGCACACATGTATGGTGCGACATGTAACAGTAAAGCTGTCCTGTTTATCCCGAATTTAATGTTGGATTCCTTGATTATGTTCCACTTCAATAAAAAAAAGGTAACGTTTTATAAATTTAATTAAGAAGTAAAAAATGGTTTAAGAGTAGTCGATAACATTAAGCTCACATTCCAAGCGAACTCGCATACATAATTCAAAGTAAACTAAATAGCCCTAAATATATACCATAAAATTGCAAGGTGAAGGAATATCCAATTTCTCTGAAACAAATGAATCTTGACTCTGCCCGGGTTGTAGTTTACATTTTAAGCAAGAACCCACGCTCCCTTACGTTAGTATTCTAACATCGCGAAAATCCTTACTCTACTAAGGAAGGGGGTTTAAATAAGCGACACGAAGTTCTTGAAGGGCACGACCATTAGGTCTTCACCCCCAGCAGAGTGAATACTCTGCTCAATGGTCCTTATTACGGTGTGAACTAATGCGATACTAAAAATAACGTCTCTGGGTCCGATACTTTGGGCCAACAGAGCGTAGCAAAATTGCTGGAGTGGGTGATTGATTGTCAATGCAATGAAGGTAGAACATGCAAGGATTTCAAAATATTCTATTTATCGATCTCTTGATATCTATACCTGCAATATCTGCATAATGCAAGTTTATCAAAATCAAAATGTTACATTGTAATGAATAGTAATCAAGACCGCATACTAATCCTCTAGAGCACGGTGAATTCATATGCCTACTTCAATGTCCAGTGTGCTTACCTTTTGAACCTTGGACCACCCAAAATTGATAAGGAACATCTTCGTCCATAAGTATCCATATGGTAGATATATGGTGACATCTAGTGGAAAGGATAACACTTTCGAGCGACAAACCATTTTGCTACTTCAATTGTCCAGTGTTGTTGAAAATTTGACTTTTGACCCCAAAATCGATAGGGAATCATTTCGTCGCCATCCCTGCGAAAATGTTGTTTCTAGAACGTTCTTCATATGTTTCTCACAGTTTTAGAATAATTTCTTGACTGTTCTTGACAGTAGTTTTAAGAACATTAAGAACATTTCAAGAATTTTCTGTGTTCTAAGATGTTCTTTGTGACATGTTCTTGATGATTTGGAGTGTCGTGAAAATTTTAAGAAAAAAAATATTGATTGCTTCAGAACCTCCGAACATATTAAGAAACTTTTAAAGAATTTAAATCACAAATTAACACTCCAGGAACATCATAAGAACTTTTAAAGAACTATGTCATAATAAGCAATACATTGACTTAAGGGTTCAAAATTTAATTCTATGATGAAGGAATATGAATGAGATTCTATGATTTCTCCTTTCAATATACCGTGGGGATCGGGTTAGAATAGGTCCTCAGCATCCCTTGCGTGTCGTAAGAGGCGACTGAAATGGGGGGCGGTCATTCGGATGAGACCGAAACCGAGGTCCGTTTCATAGCCAGGTGTGGCACGATAAGATCCTCCTGCTCAATGGCCCTGAGTGCGAGCATAGGCCTAAATTTTGCAGCCCATCACCGGCATGGTGACGTCTCCATATGAGTGAAAATTCTCGGCGGGAGCAAAACATAAATAATCAACATCATTTTCAAATAGACATTATGAGTTTGATTACAATGCAAATTTACTGGAAAAAACATCAAGTGCTTAATTACTTTAATGCAGAGACATAATATACTGTGGGAAGCAAAACACTTCATAGCGAGAGTTATGAAGCCTTAATCATTTTAAATTACTTTGAAGTTATGAGATAATGCCTAAATGATCAATGCAATTTTGGTAATTAAAGTATGCATTATGATCATTGTGTGGTTTCTATAGTGGATACGTATGAGGATTTGCCAATTTGGGTGTAATTAGTATTTTGAATAATTTGTAAATAGTTATTCACTACGGATCATATATGAATCAGGTATGTAGGATTCTTCTTGAACACGTGTGTATGCAATATGGTTTCAGAGGTTAAACTTGAACAACAGAACATGTCAGAGACTGAGTATCCAGGGGTGGGAAATTAAGTGACGGTTATCATTTTACTTTCTAATAGTAGTAAAAGTGGTAATTATCTGAAAGCTGAGCCCGATTTAATTTAAATGTTGAAGACGACACAAATTAAACATTTTCAAGAATTGGTCAGAATGTGGTCCAAATTATTCAAGAACATTTTTAAGATTTGGTCGCCAGAATTATTCAAGAACTACTCAGTGATTCGCCTAGCTGTTCTTCATTGTTTCCTAAATTAAGTTCTTTAACCAGTTCCTGTATCAGTCCACAGTTCTTGAACTGGACATGTCTTGAAAAACAGTATCGTGAAATGTTCAATTCTTTGTCTCATTTAGCTTTCTTCATTGATACTAATGGTCCACAGAACATATGAAGACACAGTTATAGAAGTTCTTGAAGCATTTTTCCCCTAGAAACATTTTCCAGAAATGTTCGAGGATCTGTTCTAAACAATTTCACGCAGGGGAATTGAGCAGTCCATTGTGCCAATATGTGTATACTCTAGGTGAAAAAGGATAACACTTTAGAGCCGGAAACCATTGCGTCTACAGACGGACGCGAGCAACCTGATATTCCAGTATACCCCCCCCCCCATAATTCGTTGCAGGGATATAATTAGTGAACACTGGTAAATTACAGAGAATTGCCATGATATTGAATATTTTGGAGAGGGATAATTAGATACCGGCATCATTTCTCCAATATTTTTTGAAACAGGGACAAAATCAGTGGTAACTTTAATTTGAAAATTGTCAACTGATGCTGGCAAAACGTTGTTTAACGCATACTTATAAGAGGGTCAATGGCAAAAATCATTCAAAATGAAATCTACTAAAATACCAAACCTCCTATTACTAGCAAACCTGCGACTTATAGACGAGTATAATGGTAGGTTACCTTAAAAAAATAAATGGGGAGAGGGGTGTGTGAGTTGTGGGGCTTTTGTTTCTTGATACAAATATCTACACAGTTTGCATTTCATCTTACATTACAAATTTCATATTTTATGCCAAGGGCCATAAGACTTGAAATTAGAGATAGGTTGAGGTGAGAAATTTCATATTAGATATTTTACATACTTCATTATTTTGTTCTATAGAGAGAGAGGGCCATGCATGCAGCGAATGTAACACATTTTCTTACCCTTTGCTTCCTGAATATTGCAGGGCAGCTTTCATGGCCAAAAGTATCCAGTTTCAATGTTTGTTCCATCCTTCAATTATCAAACATTGTCTGTTAAAATTGTGATGTGGATTTTCTGCTGATCGAAATATGAAAAATTAGGGCACCGCTAAGCCGGTACATGATATCCCGCATATATTATGACCCAGGGACCCTAACTCTTTAAAAAATATTGACAAGCATTCCCTTGTAATATGCACATCTCACATTGTGATCTTTCTGTACCAAGGTTTATCAAAATTCCCAAAGGGTTATGGAGGAGTTGCGAAGGACAACAGGTAATTTTTTGCCATAGAAAATTATAAGTCTCAAGGAACCTTACTCCTTATAAAACATTGAAGAGCAACTCCGCCTCTGCAATATGCACATATCCACATTGTGATCGTTCTGTGGTACTAAGTTTGCATCAATAATTCCACCCAGGGTTAGGAGGAGTTGCAAAGACAAAGTGAAGAAGGACAGACAGACGGATGGCAGCACTATAGGCATACCGGTAACACCTTTATATGCAGGGCATTAATAAAAATTAAGTCATGAAAATGATCTTGTACATCAGTGAGTTTTGATGAAAAATACCAATTTATCAGGTTGGTTTGTTAAAACATATTTTATGTACATTTAAAAAACAAAGGGATCGGGCACCAAGTTCTAAAACTTCAACCGCTCCTCTCCCTGAGGCAGTCAAGTATTTAGAGACTTGTGGCCGATCCCTGTCTGTTTAAATACAATATTTTTAAATTACAATAAAATATGTTTAAACCAACCAACCTGATAAATGTGTATTTTTCATCAAAACTCACTGATGTACAAGATCATTTTCATGACCTTAATTTTTATATGCCTGCATATAAAGCAGGTGTATTACCGGTATGCTCTATAGTGCTGCCATCCGTCTGTCTGTCCTCTTCACTTTGTCTTTGCAACTCCTCCTAACCTGGTGGAATTTTGATAGAACTTAGTACAAGAACGATTCACAATGTGGATATGTGCATATTGCAAGGGGAGTTTGCTCTTCCAATGTTTTAAAGGAGTAAGGTTCCTTGAGACTTAATTTTCTATGCAAAAATATCCTTTGTCCTTTCGCAACTCCTCTAACCCTATGTGGGAATTTTGATAAACCTTGGTACAAAGATCCAATGTGGATGTGCATATTACCAAGGGAATGGCTGTCCAATATTTTTTAAAGGAGTTAGGGTCCCTGGGTCAATAATATATGCGGGGTATCATGTACCGGCTTAGCGGTGCCCTATTTTTCATATTTCGATCAGAGAAAATCCACATCACAATTTTTAACAGACAATGTTTGTTAATTGAAGGGATGGAACAAACATTGAACTGGATACTTTTGCCATGAAAGCTGCCCTGCAATATTCAGGAAGCAAAGGGTAAGAAAATGTGTTACATTCAGCTGCATGCATGGCCATCTCTCACTATAGAACAAATAAGGAAGTTGATAAAATATTTAATGATGAAATTTCTCACCTCACCTATCCTCTAATTAAGTCGTAATGGCCCCTTGGCATAAATATGAAATTTGTAATTTAGAAGAAATGCAACTGTGGTAGATATTTGTACAAGAAACAAAGCACACAACTCACACACCCCTTCCCATTTATTTTTTTAAGGTAATCCTACCATATATACTCGCCTATAAGTCAGTTTGCATATAAGTAGGGTTTGGTATTTTAGAGATCATTTTGAATGATTTTGCCATTGACCTAGAGATCTCCAATATCCTTAGAGAGAAAGTATTAAATCAATATGAAAGATTTCACCACTGGATATCATTTGCTAAATCTATATCAAAGTATGTGTACAATTCTTTCATTAGACATTTCTGATATTTGACTGTATAAAAGACAAGCTTAATGTGTGAGGAACGTTGTGACTTTATGCTTACTCCTTCTAGGCACCTGTATCCCACCTTCTGGTGTGTCCGGACTTACGAGATGTGATCACTGTTTCGTTATTCTTTGCCTTTATTATTGGGACACTACAAGAGCATTTTATTTAATGTTTCTGAACACAACATAGTTTCATCATTACCATATAATCGAACAAATCAACAGAAAGAAATGGAGCTGATTTTACGTTTGGTGAACTGTGAGCTTGAACAATGACACAAATTTCTGTACTGTACAATGGCTAGAGTTTCCTGGGTACGCAGGATGTTCCACTAGAATTGCTGTCATTTCTGCCACCAATGGACTCAGATGATCTGGGGGAAAATCAGGCAATTATTCCAATGATGCCATGTATATATCATTTGTGAATACACAATTTCCTACTTTAATGTACCAGGTAATAATATTCTGCAATAAAACTACTACATGTATACTGTATCATGATTAATGAACTTTTAATGTGATAGTGATATCCTCATATCTGTATCTCCCCTCCCAAAAAAACACAAAAAACAAGAAATGGAAAAGATTCTAGTCAGGGTATCACAACGAAAAAAAATCATTGATTGGGATGCAGGATTACTTACTTGTTTCGTTTGAATAATAAGTATGTCTAAATATATATCATATATATTAAGTAACTCTAGACGTAAGTCTAAGACTTACAGCCGCTAGGAGCAGCAGCTTGTCAAACCAGTAAACAATGTGAGCATCATGATATAACTGGGGAACTACATTCATTGCCCTGCAGCAGGGCAATGTTTTGATTTACAGGTTAAAAAACAACAAACTAAGTAACAGCAACAAGAAAAATAAACCACCAAAATATAGATTTAGATTTTTTTTTTTCTTTTAATTAGTTAAATTTTATACCATTCCAATGTAAATTATAAATTGTATGAAATTCTTTATCAACAACTGCAAACAATAACCAATATAGTAACAATAACAGTAACAAGCTTGAAAACAACTCTTGGTAAGAAAAGAAACGCGAGGATCCCCGAGGGATGCAGTACACCGACGTCCCGAAGGCCACACCGAGGGGGGTACATGAAGTTTTTTGTCCCGATCACGTGATCTTTCAACCAATCGTATTTCAATAATCGTCGTGTCTATCCTTGAGGTATAATAATTCGTATTGTGCGCTGATCCCTGCGCAGCCAATTGAAGAACTGTAATCCGTTGCAATGGCACATAGAAGAGGTCACGTGCGTAATTCACAAGGTCAAAAGTTAGGCAGTGGCATAGTGGCTAGTGATGTATGATTATAGTTACCACGAGATCTTCAATGGAGTACAGCGGAAGTAAATTTGGCATGTCGCAACTGGGGCCTGAGAATCTTTGGCACCTGTGTTACACCGGGGCTGTCTCCACCGAAGACCCTCATAGCGCCCTACACAGAAGGCGTGCTGGCCATTTGCCGGGGTAGTGTAAGCGAACATGTAACATAACATTTGACAGAATTACAAGCAAAAACAAAATCATTAAAAAATCTGATTTGTATCTTTTCTTATGAATCAAAGTTAGTTTTTTTCATGACAAGAATTCATAATTAAATAGGAACCGAATTAAAAACAACTCCATCCATGTTCTATTTATATTGGTTAATATAAGCTTTTTGTTTCTTATATGATTTTTCTTGCAGACATTACGTGTCAAAGTTTATGAAAATTAAAAGTTGCTTTTATATATTTATTTTGGATTATTTGATATTCAATAGTGGCCAAAACATAAAAGTTAGAACATTTTGATTTTTTCAAAATAATTATCTTTTAATCGAGTGGAATATTATTGTTTACATTCCATAGGTCAAAATGTCCAATTTCGATATTGAAAAAATTTTAATGCAATGAGACTTTGAAATTGATAATATATTTAACAAATAGTGCTTTGAATTTAGTGATTTTTAGTCTTTTTAATCTCCCCCATATTGGCATTTATCAAAAGATTGAAAACTACTTACTTGCATTAATTTGATTTCTAATAATTATTTGGCCAATTTTCCAGTCTTTCAATAAAGCGTTTCAATAAATAAAGCAGAATAATGAGCCAAAAATATCAAAAGCAAAAAATATTGGAAAGTAAATATTTGAACATGTATCAAGTTTTGATTGGAATGCTGAATTGCAAATGGCTTAGTGTATATATTCTATATATGAAGTTGACAACGAAGTTCTCAGATTATATTTAATTATGTGTAAGGATTTTACGTTGGGTCACCCTAGGTCGCCGGACCCTACAAAAAGTGGTCCCCACCTACAAAAACAATAGATTTTGAACTAACCTGCAAGATCTAGCCTTCAGACCAAAAAAACGAGATACTAAGAACTTAAATGTTAATTTTGCATTTTGATTTCTTTTGAATTCTGTACATGGTTTTAAACATCTGTCAAATCTTAAGATATAAGTATCAAATGTTTGACTTACTCTCAGTCTGGGCCTGGATCCCCTTTATTCGAGATACTAGTACTCTACCTTAACATTAGACCCGTCCTGACTTCCACAAAGTTATGACAGTGTCCATCTGACCCAGGATGGTTCACCGCTTTGCTATGTTGGGGGATTGTGAGCTTTCTACACTGTATCTCATTGACAAAGTTAATCAATGTGGCAAACACAACAAAACACATGAATTACAAACTCATTTTATTCTGGCAGTCTAACATAATCTTAATTACATCTATATACGTTTGCCTTCAAAAAGTGAATTTTTGGGGTAATAATTTGGATCCAAATGTCTATGTCCGACTTAAAGGCGAGTCCAAGGGAGATCAGTATTTTCTAGTTTGGCGAAATATACCAATTTTAAAACCAACTTAACGAACGATTATCATGATCATCGTCCAGGAACAAAAACATTATTGGACACCAGAAATATAAATTACAACAAGAGGACGGTAGCACTATGCTCACTAAGATACCGACCGCTTACCCCTAATCCTCCGAAGGTATTGTTAAACTGTTTCAAGAACTTTGAAAGAGAAATCATAATCGCTCCTTTATGTCCAGAAGCGTTGACCTTTTGCCTTTTGAAACCCAATTCATAGGAAACATCCTTGATCATGGACAGTTCATCTGTATACATGGTGATTCTAAGTATGAAAGTATAATGCTCACACCCAAAATTCACCAATTGGTACTTCCATGTCCAGTGCTTTTTGACGTTGACCCTTGACCAGATACCATTCAATTTTTGAAGGGAAATTCCCCCTTTCCCCGTCCACTGAAAAAAAAAAGTTAAAGTCCATATATATGTGGTAACGGGATCCCAACACACGGATTATGAATAAAATCCCTTTTGAAGTAGCACACATGTATGGTGCGCACATGTAACAGTAAAGCTGGTCCTGTTTTAATCCCGAATTTAATGTTTGGAATTCCTTGATTATGTTCACACTTCAATAAAAACAAAGGGTAACGTTTTATAAATTTATTAAAGAAGTAAAAAATGGTTTAAGAGTAGTCGATAACATTAAGCTCACATTCCAACGAACTTCCATACATAATCAAAGTAAACTAAATAGCCCTAAATATATACCATAAAATTGCTAAGGTAAGGAATTTCCAATTTCTACCTGAACCAAATGATCTTGACTCTTGCCCGGTTGTAGTTACTTTTAAGCAAAGAAACCCACGCTCCCTTACGTTTAGTATTCTAAAACATGCTGAAAAATCCTTACTCTAGCTAAGGGAAAAGGGGGGGTTTTTTAAAATAAAGCGAACACGAAGTTCTTGAAGGGCACGGACCATTAGGTCCTTCACCCCCAGCAGAGTGAATACTCTGCTCAATCGGTCCTTATATACGGTGGTGAACTAATGCGATACTAAAAATAAACTCTCTGTCCGATACCTTTTGGCCAACAAGGAGCGTAGGCAAAAATTGCTGGAGTGGGTGATTGAATTGTCAATGTCAATGAAGGTAAACATGCAAGATTTCAAATATTCTACTTTAATGCGATCTCTTGATATGCTATACCTGCAATATAACTGCATAATGCAAGTTTATCCAAAATCAAAATCGTTACATTGTAATGAATATAGTAATCTAGACCGCTATAAATAATCCTCTAGAGCACGGTAATTCATATTGCTACTTCAATGTCCAGTGTGCTTACCTATTTGACCTTTTGGACCCCAAAATTGATAAGGAACATCTTCGTCCCATAAGTAGTCCATATGTATGATATATGGTGACATCTAGGTGGAAAGGAATAACACTTTAGAGCCCGACAAACCATTTTTGCTACTTCATTGTCCAGTGTGCTTGAAAAATTTTGAACTTTTGACCCCAAAATCGATAAGGGACATTTCGTCGCCATCCCTGCGAAAAATGTTGTTCTAGAACTGTTCTTCATATGTTTTCTTCACAGTTTTACGAATATATTATCTTGACTGTTCTTGACAGTAGTTTTAAGAACCATTAAGAACATTTCAAAGAAAATTTTTGCTGTTCTAAGAATGTTCTTTGTGACATGTTCTTGATGATTTGGCAGTGTCGTGAAAATTTTAAGAAAAAAAATAATTGATCTTCAGAAACCTCAGAACATATTAAGAAACTTTTAAAGAATTTAAATCACAAATTAACACTCCAGGAACATCATAAAGAACTTTTAAAGAACTAATGCTCTAATTAAGCAATACATTGACTTAAAGGGTTCAAAAACCTTTAAATTCTATGATGAAGGAATATGAAATAGATTTATGATTTCTCTTTCAATATACCGTGGGGATCCGGGTTAGATAGGTCCTCAGCAATCCCCTTGCGTGGTCGTAGAGGCCCGACTGAATGGGGGGCGGTCATTCGGATGAGACCGAAACGAGGTTCCCGTTTCATAGCAGGTGTGGCACGATAAAGATCCCTCCTGCTCAAAGGCCCGTGAAGTGCCGAGCATAGGCCTAAATTTTGCAGCCCATCACCGGCATGGTGACGTCTCCATATGAGTGAAATATTCTCGGTGGGACGTAAAACATAAATAATCAATCCCATCAAACTTTCAAATAGACATTTGAGTTTGATTTACAAATGCAAATTTTACTGAAAAAAACATCAAAGGCTTAATTACTTTAATGCAGAGACATAATATACTTGGGAAGCAAAACACTTCATAGCGAGGTTATAGCCCTTATCATTTTAAATTACTTATGAAGTTATGAGATAATGCTAAATGATCAATGGCAATTTTGGTAATTAAAGTATGCATTATGATCATTGTGTGGTTTCTATAGTGGATACTATGAGGATTGCCAATTTGGGTGTAATTAGTATTTTTGAATAATTTGTAAATAGTTTTCACTACGGATCATTAGAAATGCCAGGTATGTAGGATTCTTCTTGAACACGTGTGTATGCAATATGGTTTCAGAGGTTAAACTTGAACAACAAAACATTCAGAGACTGAGTATCCGGGGGGGTGTTTGGGAAATTAAGTGAACGTTATATTTTACTTCTAATAGTAGTAAAAGTGGTAATTATCTGAAAGCTGAGCCCGGAATTTAACTTTTTTTAAAAAACATGTTTTTTTTTGTCTAAAGACGACACAAATTAAACATTTCAAGAATTGGTCAGAATTGGTCCAATTATTCAAGAACATTTTTAAGATTGGTCCAGAATTATTCAGAACTACTCAGTGATTCGCCTAGCTGTTCTTCATTGTTTCCTAAATATATAAGTATCTTAACCAGTTCTGTATATCAGTCCACAGTTCTTGAACTGGACATGTTCTTGAAAAACAGTATCGGAAATGTTAAATTCTTTGTCTCATTTAGCTTCTTCATTATACTAATGGTCCAAGAACAATTGAAGCACAGTTTAGAAGTATCTGAAGACATTTTTCACCCTAGAAACATTTTCAGAGAATGTTGAGGATACTGTTCTAAACAATTCAGCAGGGGAATTGAGCAGTCCATTAGTTGTCTCAATATGTGTAATACTCTAGGTGAAAAAGGATAACACTTTAGAGCCCTGCGAAACCATTGCCCGTGCCCTACAGGCGGACTGGCGATCAGCGTCTGTACAGGACATCCTGGAATTCCAGTAACCCCCCCCCCCCCAATAACTTCGATTGGCAGGGGATATGAATTAGTGATACACTTGGTGAAATATAGAGAAATTGACATGATAGTTGGATTTTTTTGGAGAAGGCGATAATTAGATACCGGCAGGGCTATGCATTTCTCCAAATGATTTTTTGAAACAGGGACAAAATCAGTGTAACTGTTTAACTTTGAATTGTACAACTGATGTCTGGCAAAACGTTTTTACCAGGACTTAATAAGAGGGTCAATGGCA
>CAJDSM010085370.1:0-23169 GCA_903981925.1 Ostrea lurida
CCTCGGGTTAATTGTCCTCCATCAGTCCAGATCAAACCTCCCGGCCAGTGCTGTCCAACCTGCCCAGGTAAGGTCATGACCTTTCCAGCAACTTGTAGCATTTTGTTAAACCATTATAGTAAAAGCTACGTTAAAACATCATAAAGTGCGGGATCATGATGGTATGTTGTCAGCTCCTCATGAACTCATTTGATTGGCTTGAACTATTTGAAATTGGTATTGGAGACGCTGAAGTAGAAATTTTTTTTCCCTTAGTGAAACTAAAAGCGAGATGCCAAGTAAAAACTTTAAACATGTTTCTTATATTAGATGTCACATCGACCTTTGAAGTGGACAGATGGCTCACCTAAGAGGGAACTTCTTGGAGTGGGGACAATTGATCCTCCTGTAGTCCATTTGAGATTGATTGGCTAAAGTCTTAATTTCGCTAGACTAGCAATTTAGTACTTATGCTCACTGTAAAGGCTTCTAATAACTGAGATTTCTATATGGGTGTTGCACATAATACTATACATTAATTGGGGAATCTGTAGAAGCAAAAGTATGACATTTTAAGTTATTTGATTTGTTAGTATGGGTGATAGTATGCCGACATTAAATGTAATCTGTAGAGCGTATAAGTTGACATTAGTTTAAAGTTTTGATTGTTAGGTTTCAAAAGGTTGTGATTGGCTAGATTCATCATGTGATTTGATGCTGTCTTGCCATGTGTCAATATCCCGTCGGAATGAGATAACAGTTGCAGGTAGATACCCGTTAACAATCTCTAACAAGCGAATTTTCGACTAACGAAACGAGTGGAACTGTCTGGAGAAGAAGAAAAAGTCTTAGTCGCCGTCGGTGCCTATAAGATGAGGATACAAGAAAATCTGTCATATCACAAAGACTCTAATCACCCTGTCATTAATTTATCAGTCATACAGAGTGAGAGACCACGACAAATGGAATTGTAATCCATGATATTTACGAGAGAATACAGAGCGGGCAGTGAGAAAAAGGGGACGGTTTATGTTTAAGTTGCGATATCTATCTTCAAGACTCTTCAGCATTTAAGACAATAAGCACTTTATTAATCAAAACAACATCATTTTCGTATTTACAGAAACTTTTGGATGTATCATAAATACTAGATAACATATTTAAAAACCAAGATATATTTTTTGACACTTCGAAACAATTATTTTAGCGCAGTCAGCAATGCAAGTCATTTGGTGCAAACTTATTTTGTGCAAAGAGATTCCTTTTAACATAATATTATATGAAATAATAGAAGCTATTCTGCCTAAAACTAAAGATATTAGTGCTCTTAAGAATAGCCCTTATAACCGATTAATGTACTGTAGTAAGCAATCTCCACTTGAAAATTCATCATAATCACATGCGGCTACAAAGAACAGACATTTGTAGATAGACTCTATCAATACATCCACACATCACCTGAGTGTTAATTCCATTACTCGTACACGAAACAACTAGATGAATACTCGAGAGAGTGTAGAAGAGATAGTTGTCCATGAATAGCCAGAAGCGCTAGGATATCACGTTAAGCGAGTCACTGTGTCCAGGTACCCTGTCAAAATGAGACTATGATTCTCTCATGATCTAGTGCAACCTAAGTTGATGTGATTTAAGTGCAGAATATTTCTGTCGAACCGATGAGAAATCAGGACACAATAGTTCTGTCTTTGTGAAGAGCAAAATATTTACAGTGTTGTGCTCTAGCTGAAAGATTTGTTGATCAGTTTTCCATATCGCTGCTTAGAGATGCATTAAGAGGAGAAACAGACGCTTGATATAGCAGCCTCTAAAATGATTTCACAAATCTCTGAAAACCCAGCGGCAAAGGGAGATAAAGCCGCGAGCAGTAAATCATAACACCAACAGTATAATAAGTCATTTGGTAGAGCGTGTCTTGTGTATCCGAGTGTTCTCTGTGTATCCCATTCTGAAATACGTTCAACTCAACTATCTCCATAATAAGAACCTCCTCATTAGAGTACCGCACAGCGTAATTGTGTACATGATTCTATACTCCTTGGTACACCGAGACAAGAGCTGAGGAAGACTTACATTTGTTCTTATACATTTCGCGGAGCGTGGATCTCTAATTCAAAATCACAGAGCAGGCATCTTACTTGATCTAACTGCCATGTTATACTATTGACATGCAACGTAGATGTATCGCTGTATACGATACAATACGACGGCTGGCAGCCAATCACAGTGACACAGTTACATCACTCCTCCCTAACAATCAAAATAAAATGTCAACTTTTAGCTCTACAGAACCATAGTAACCATATAATGTAGGAGCTATCTATGGATCGACTCGACACAGGTAAAACTAACGAAATTCAGAAAAACATGACATATCGATCATATCATTTTGTTTCACACAGTCGGTCCACTATGAGAAATCGTGTTAACAAGTATAAATCTGGCGAATCAGACACATTAGACAATAGTCGAGTTGATTGTATACGACTTGTATATCATTGGTAGCATGTCTTAGTATTTTATACCAGTAAAGTCGGTAGGTGTTCAGATCGGTTTGGACCAACTTTAAGTACTAATGACACATGTAAGTCAAATTCTTGCACTATATGAGGCACAAGAGAAACTCAAAGAGGTTGGCACTCAATGTTCTGCTCTCCTCGTACCTCCAAGTTGACGATCCTTTTCCCTGTTGGCCTTGGTATTGGACATCCGAAAATGTGGATTCCTGACTAAATATCAACGGTCATGACAGTTAAGCTCAACAAGTCAAACACGTATCCAGAGAACCACAGTGTTTTATAAGAACCGAACTTAATTGCTACACTAGTAAATGATTGTCACATATTAGATAAGAAACACATTTAATTTTATATGAGCATTCTTATATTTTCTCAATATCCATACTGTTTCAATAATCGAGCATTAAAAATCCAGGACGTAAATTTTACTAAATCTACAATACAAATCATTGTTAAAACTAGACCAGACTAAATCTTCTAATGATGAATAGTGTAGAAACATTACAGGAGTATGTATATCCTATTGACACTAAGTAACTATGGTTAGGATGATAATAATAACCAAAAGTTTGGCTAGACATATTAGTAAATCTAGTCTACTGTAGTCTTCATAACCTAAGTCCACTGTGGTCAACATGTAAGGGAGAACACTAGATAAGTATTCGTGAGGTCCTTATGGGTGCTTTTTTTCTCCACGAAAAGAATTTTGATGCTGGCACCAGAATGGACAGTGAGAGACTTGAGATCTCAGGAGCAGGAGCATGATTACCTAACACATGATCCTATAGTTATCTTCTGCTAAAAGGTTTATAATACAACGATTAGAAGAGTACATAATCATGATCACTTCACATTGCTTCCAAATAGACGAGTAATAATAGATGTTCTATCCGTTGCAAACTTTGCTGCTCCGAGTACCATAAGAACACTTACAGCTGTATGACAACGTGGACATCTCGATCACTGTATAGATTAACATTATCACTCAATGTCATATTAGGATACTGTCTAAGTGTATTCGGGAACGTCACCAGCCACGCAGGAGTTACATCCATAAGTATTTATTAACACTGCATGAAAAATATACCCCAGATCTAATCCATGGATTATCCATCACAGATTGTATATATGAAGTATTGTTCGGTCCCTATATTGGATCATAGTTCTAGCATATATGTAATAATAAGATTCTACATATTCTGTATTATATAATATGTAGAATATTTGTCTCTTTGTACCAAGTGAGTTATATATGATACATATTATAATCTATCGAAATTAGACAAACTGTGATCTGTGTTTAATTAAACCTCTATATTCGCAATATACACATATATAAATACAATTATTACCTATATAATAAAAAAGAAAAATTCAGAGAGTTAATGTTTGCATTTGGATTATTATATCAAGTAACTCTATGCAATTCATCTCGTTACCTGAGAACAACTCCTGTCCAACAATCCACCTGCCATTCCACATCCTATGATACGACAGAAAGCACGCATACAACTATTGAGGTGAATCTGTATACGAGTGCCAATAGTATGTTAGAATTTGTAATAAAATAGTTACAGGTACATAAAAGGTCATCTATGTCACTGTTTGCAATAGTGACCAGCTTTATAATTTATTGCTCCATGACATAACAATCAGACTTCCAAGACAAGACATCACCCGAACCCCCTTTTAAATATCTGGATACACACTTATATACTAAATTACATATCAGGGGCTTATCCTCCTGTAGCTGAAGAAACAATATTAATGACCATTCCTTAAACACATTACTAAATCAAAAATAAAGAAATGCGTAATATGCATAACTGCAACAGCTCAAAAATACATAGTGCAAAAGTTTATCAACATAGTTATAATCAAACTGTGCACATCAACTTGTACTAATATCCATCTAAGAGTATTTGCTGTAGCAGGTAGGTATTCAAAATGCAGTCGCAATTTCACAATGACAGCACATTTATACAAGTCATTCATATGGTCGGTATTCAATCTGAGAGACATTTTGTTTATTCACATAAATTATACATAACGTCATACGAGCTCAAACTCTGTTCCTCATAATGGCTCCTTGTTTCTAGCCAGATTCTTTAGTATATCGCCACCTTAGTGTCTCTTTTGACTTGACTGGAAAGGATCAATAGAGGGCCTGTATACTTGATGAGAGGTAATCGTCATAGGATAACTTACGTTCCCTCTAATCCCCAAACTCACATCCAGTGCGGGTGGGACAGCACTCCTCCTGGTACGAGGGAGATACCTCTGATTGGCTGGACCACCGGGTGTGATCCGGCTTCGACCTAAGTGGGAATGCTTACGTCCTTCCTCAGTCGGCCTCGATCACCAGCATCTTGGATGTGTCGGGGTCCGCATGAGAATTGCCCACACACTTCTGTCCTCGTTTCTGGTTGTCTAATATTAGAGAGCATTGCTGGGTAGACATTAGATTCATGAGAGTTACTTCATAATTTGTCCTTATAATACATATTATCAAGAATGTGACATAACAAATAATTCCTAGTAAAAATCGATATTCTTAGTACTCTTATGTATTCTTTAAGATAATATTACCCATAAGTAAAGTCATAGTTCTTTAATACGTTCACAGAAAATATAGAATATTCGAGCTTTCGTATTAATCTTTGTTGTTTCACTATTAGAAGATCATGGCAAAGGATAAAAGTCTCAGAGGTGATATCAGCAGAGGTACACCACGACCAGAGCTAACGGTAAAATGAGCAACTGAAAGGAATACATTAAACCAATTCTGTATTTATCGATTTTCGACTAATTGACAGAATGTAGAGTTATTAGAACTAAGACACCTATAATACAATATAACTTGACAACCAACAGTCACGTAATGATTATTATGAGATCATTTATGTTCAAACAAGATAAACCATCAACCTATGGTATTCAGCCGATGCACAAAAGTTAAAATGTATAGACATAAACTGATGAAGATAAAAGTAAACGCCTTATACTAAATCTAGTAACCAACATTGCTACGTGATTGCTATGATATAATGAAACAACACGACACGGAGGACTGAAGCGTAAGATGGTACGTGGTTTAAGAGAGAGTCTGCTAGCAGTCAGAAATATAAATCAACCTCTCATTCAACTTTTGACAAATCAAAATTTGACCAAGCTGTATGAAATACGATGCGTATAAAACAAACCAGTTCATTACATATTCTGAAAATATAGTCTACCGTTGACAGTATGGTGTATTAATTATACACTACAGGATGCAAAGAGCCATATAGAGAACTCTGATCAACCTTGCTACTTTTCACATGAATAGCAGATAAAGAAGACTAGTTGCGGATATTACTCGGAGATAATTTTGTTAATAGTCACAGTGTATACAACTTAGCTTAAGTTACTTTAACTAAACCTACTGGAATAGAGACAAACAAAATATGCATGTATGTTGTGATCAAGTATTAAAAACATTCCCTCTATGCGGACTAATGACGTGCAAACGTAATAGTTGAGATGATAAAACAGTCTATTACGTTAAGATTTACTTCTTTACGTAGAGTTGTGTGAGTAATGATCATACAGTCCTTATGAGGGACTAATTATTGCACGTAATGTTAGTTATATATTTCCATGTCTACATTTCAGCATTCGAACAATGACGCTTACAGGCTATTGAATCGCTGAGAGTGTTATGAATAGATCCTAATTGAGTTGTATACAAATATCTGTTACGTATTGTTGAAGGAGAGAACAATTGAAAACCTCACTCATTTGCGGCATCAACGATGCACAGTAGGATGTCAGATTACTTAAAACAGTCCTATTGTGCACGAGGTGTATCCTTGAAAAGTAAGTGATGAGGGGTTATGAATCACACAAGTGTAATCTTAAGCAATAAGATACAACTTCTACCTTGCTTGTCATCGAAGAGTCAATCTCACATGAGTACTCGTATTGAACCTGAACACAAGAGAACAGGCACGTCAAATTGTAACAGTGGAGCATCAGTTCCAGGTCACTCATTGGAAAACCGTTGGAGTAACTCTCCATCTCAATGATTAACATCTCGTCGAGTCCACGGTAAAAAGACTAAGCAATGTAATGTAAGCACTACTCCAAATATACCACCACCCTATACAAAGTGACCACTGGCAAGCATGGAGGTATATCTTGCAATTCAACTTGAATCGCACATTACTAATGACATAGAGACAAATCAACACTGTCAACTGAAAAAATGTGCAAGTATCAAGCTTTATAATACTCTATTACTTTGAAAAACACACGCGTTCGGTAAATGCTGATAGATACAAACAGTTCCATAAGTTAACTCGTACACAACTCTAACCGTGTTACGAGTACAGTGGGTAGGTAAAACATTATCCATCCCACTTCTTGGACTGGAGCATTTCTGACTGGCGAATGTCAAATGATGCAATAAATGTGAAGTATAGAGAACCAAGATTTCCTTAGTATTAGATTAATAACACGCTTCACACATTTCATTGCCTTAGTATATAAAAGAAAAGACGAGGAAATACCATTAATTGATAGCAGCAATTGCATCTGTAAATTTCAACATCTATCCGATCAGTAAAAATTCAATAAAGATAAACCACAACCATCAATAAAAGAAGATCATAAAAATGAGTAACACATCGAACGTCTCATGAAGATCAAACAAATAAAACAGACAACTATATTCATTATAGAACAACAACGTTACACAATCGTGTCCTAGTTATATCAATGATGTATAATTACAAACAACGATGCGAATTATTGTCAAGCATTTGACAATCGCTATCCGTTAGCAGATAAGCACGTAATCTAATAACAAGCCTTCCACTATAGACCTGGTAGAGATATCAAAATCGTTGCACGTTAATGTGTATACCAATAATCAAGATACCAATTTGAACTGAGATCCTAACTTTTGTATGATCTCCCATATAGTAGTTGAATATGACTGTGATAAAAGACAGCCCGAGCTAGATATAATTGACACAGAACGTCTACTCAGGTAATTCGTGAGTAATAATGGCAGACACGACTAAACGCGTCTATAATCAAATGATTAATTCATCTGAATTCTTGTAAATGACTAAGTGATACTATGCTTATGATTCTAGTTGAAATTAGCTTGGATATAACACCGTGAGGCTGTTGAGGGTGTCATGGTGAATATAGTTAGGTGTCTAGCTGAGGTGGATCATCGAGACACTACCTCAAGAACGTGAGTTACACATGTGACCAAGTTGTGTCAAGAGTATGCTTACCCAGGGCTAAAAGCTTGATTGTGGAACAATATTTGACAGCATGATGCGTGAACTTTATACTACATTATTTTATTTGTGTGTAATTAAAGAAAATTCCTATTACACAAAACAACTACATATTCGACAATTAGTTGATCGCTATCACAAGTGAAGAACATGCTATCCTGATGATCCAGGTCGGACTATAATACCAGGGAAGTGGTACAAGGTGTCGACTCAGACCATCCGCAAGACCTTGAATACTGCGCCTGAGAATAGGTACACACGAAGGAAGCAAAACAGTGAAGCTCTTGCAATGAGAATACCTAGTTCAAGTCCTCACTACAGATGTATTAACTTCAAGTAGATACAACGTTATTATTTAGAGATTGAGTTCATGGTTCTTAATGACAAAAATGGGAGAGTATAGAGGTCAAGACCTAGATATGAGCGTCTAAGAGGTAATGTACGAAGAAAATATCCAAATGACAGCTTTCTAGATAAATTCGTCCGTAAAGATTCACGAGAGAGATTTTTTGCCTATATGGCATCCTTTATGAATATCTACCGATGTGAGTTCAAGATGAGCAGTAATCACAAAAAGAAAGATCGGGACATACACTCAAACGCGTAACAATTACCAGCAAAATAACTCATACATGGATTATCTTACTCTATATACATTGACAGATATGAGGCCAGAGGATTAAAATTCAACTTCACTTACAAACACAGACATTATTATGTATGAGTAGTGTAAACATTTTTAACAAGAGACTTACTGTGATCAGGTGGTTAGCCCAGATTGAGACATTGAGGGACATATCAACGAAATAATTAACGATGCTGCAGGCGATGTATTATATCGAATGTACGTGTGAGGGTAGTGCGTAAGTCCTTCTGTTTGTGTCTCGTTCGCCACTGTGTTACCTTATCAATTCGTCTCACCACAGCTCAGAAAATTTTATGGATACACAACTCGTGTGATACAACGAGAAGAACTGATCAACAGTAGGCGGATCTACGATTTTGTTACTCCAGAGGTGTACAACCGATACCAAGACTACAAGCCGAGGGGGCGTAAGAAGTGTGACCACCATACGAGTCACCCTGAGAATACGATCTAATCTCAAAGTAATGTGTGTGACTATCAACACTTACACTCTGAAAATGTTTGATCACACTGACATAACCAATTTTCTTACTCTCATTATTATATAATCAACAACCAAGCCCACTCAGTTTAAAATGTGATAAATTTAAGAACAGAATTCTTTGATAAACTAACAATTAAATGAGATCAAATATCAGGTGGTGTGTCCTGCTTGATTTCTTGAAAAAAAATATCAAACTTAAGTCTGAACTTTTTTCCCATCTGAGCATCGAACATTTGAGTAAATCCCAGTGAAGTTACAACTCATATTCTCTCTCTCTCTCTGCACAAAGTCATACATCATCTCTCTGCTAATCTTCCTTGTCGTGGCTCTCCATCTCCCGACCCTCCATAGTCTCGGAATCGGACTGCAACAAACGTCAATTCCCAATACTCACGAAATCCTGATCATCTTATACTCTCATCGCTCCAAAAAATCCTCTCAAATCCGAGAAAACTAGTCACAAATCTTAAGCCACACAGTCCGAAAAGGCGGAATTCAAGGCCAGCCGGTATAGAATAGTATATATTAAAATTGATACACTCTGAGACAGCTGATTAAGATAAGTTGGGGGAAAAATTCCAAAGACGCAATACGCGTTGTGACCCATAGACAAAAGTTGCCAATTGTAATGATACTATCATACAGCATTGTGAACACCATACTGATGAAATGAACCCACTCTAGTCAAAAACACGAACATCTGCGGCTAATGTGGGATGAGTAATCTACGAACATTTGTATTTCGAATCCAACGCCAACAGAAAGAACATAAAGACAAGCTCAAAGATAAGCTTTTACTCATGCAATTTAAACCACTATATCTCCATCAAGTTATTACATAACCTGAAATTCGACGTGAGGAGTAGGAAGACGAGAGAGCACTTTATAAGCTCATAGGTAACATTCCCCCCAGTGTTTTGGTCTTTCATGCATGTCTATGTTGTGTTTAGCGAAGGACCACAATTTGTACAAGTCTCAGTGTCGCACATTCACGCTTACCTGGACACTCTGGGACAGACATTCTCCTTGGTACGGTAGTACATCGGGTCGCACGCACAGTCTGACACGGTTACATGCCGCAGGGGTGGTTTTGGTGAAGGTGGAGTTCACAGTACCTTTCTCCACGCGGAATCCCGCTTAACACTCTACATAATCTTTAAGAAAATGAATTACCTGACATTCAATAAAAAATCTAATGAATAAAAATCAACGGAGTAATTTGTATCCGTCATATTTCCCGCTCGTATCCTCGAAGAACATTTTGAGATGAGAATACTTTCATCACCGAAAAGAACTATGCATTTTAGACAAAAGGTGGAATAAGACAACTAGTCCTAACTTCTTCTCACCTTATAATTCCAATCTCCTTTTCTCGGTTCTCTACTCTCTCTCCTTCTCTTTGGGTCTCGATGATCGTAAACTAATGATTCTTTTCTTCTTCCTTCTCTGGCTCTACTTCTCGTCTCTAAATCCCCTGTCACCCTTCTTTATCACTATGTCATTCGAAACACACGAAAATATAAACCCGAGCTATATACCATTGTAGAATGAATGTAATATAAGGTTCCTCATCTATATATAGGAGCGAATGACACATTGGCGCCTACAGTGACACCCGGGTCAATATCCAGAGAATTTTATGCGTGACTATGGATCAGTCCTGATTTGGAAGAACGCTGCCGTGATTGCTTAGACGACGCGCCCCCAATTCGTGACAAGAGCACCAGTCTCGCCTCGAGAAAAACTGAGGGATACCTGCACCCAGCCTCCAGCCCGTGTTCCGTAGTAGCTCTTTGTGGGAAACCAATCTCAGTCAACGAAACATAGGTTCCTCTGCGAGAGCGAGAAACGATTCTCCCGTTCCTAGAATAGTTAATGATCCAATATCCTGCAGTAAGTAGTTTCCCACACAAGCTCTAATGCAAAAAAGTAGATCAGATGAAATACTAACAAAAGAGGGAGATATGTAAAAATTAGCTACTCCCTAATAATTTCTGCTCAAGACTAATTTATATAACGCTATAATGCCCGATGTTTAAATAGCATGAGTCACTTCAGTTAAAAACATCCCTGAAATCGATTTTATGACCAGATCGTTTCCTTCATAGTCAAAATTGTTGATTGAAAAGTGTGATAACGCAATTTAAATCGGACATAACATTGAACTAGTGAGTAACTAATGATAAATATCGCTACGCTGTGATCAATAAAATGTTCGAGGTTCACAATCTGGGAATTATTCTCCCCCAGATACGTTGTTTTATTAAAGAGATGAGTAAAACGACTATCCGTTTGTTGTAAACAATGAAGAATAATGACATTGCGTAAGCTTTTCAAAAAAAAAATGTTCATCCCCTACAAAAAACCAGCTCGGATTCACACTATTCCCGTCTTCCGGAATACACTGAATCGCGAAAGCGAGTAAGCGATTTAACATACCTCCGATCTCCACCCATGGTGTTGCAACCACCCTAGCACGTACGACTTCCCCCTTCTTTTCATTTGTAAGTTTCGCTCTCCTAACAAACGATTTCAGACGTTTCTCGCTACACAACCGGTGCTCGTATCCACTAGTTTTTAGGGGTCAGACTCGTAGGAGACGTGTGTTATCACAGCATGTCTGTTCTTTGTCAACTGTATCTTCCACGCCGGAGACAACTTCGATCCGAAGGCACGAGTTCTTTGTTAGTGAGATTCTGCGAATTCATTGCAAGTTCATCAACAACGTAACAATTTTGCTCCAAGCTTCTGTTATTAACTTTGTTTTGTTTACGCAAATAATATGAACTTATAAAAATCCAGCGTCAAGCGAAATTCTATTATCGCAGACAATGTACGTGAAATGTTACAACTGGTTAGTACTCTCAGCTGGCGCATGTTGAGATGTTATATCACTATTTTTATGACCCTCATATAGCCGCACGCTGCTGCTATGATCATAGTAATAGAAACTGAATGCTCTATATTCACAAATTTAGCACACATAGCACGTTTCTATCCAAGCTCTCATTAGAGGCATTCTTTGTTACTCCTACATTCACGATGGCATACTGTATGTTGTCAATAATGAGGGCTTTTTTTATACCTCAGGAAGCACAATGCTAATATCGGCACATGTGATGTATCACTAATTCAGTAATGTATCCGCGCTTATATTGTTTTTGTACTGGCCACTCCATCACATGCAATGTATATTTATCCCTAACATAAGGGCATATACGAGCTCAGTTATTTAATATCTTACCCCTAACAAAGCGTTGCGAGCGTATATTTGTCAATTTAATTAGCCGCGCTTGATTGTGTCTTCATTATGAAATGATCTACACTAGTTACGTGTTTACCAAGTGTGATCCTCTGATTGCATTAATCAGGTGCCAATAAGTATTGCAAAAATGACTCACAGACTTCACAACCTACACTAACAGATGTTACATCAGGATAAGAAATTGAAAAGAAAAATAGGCAACAAAGAGTGTTATAAGAATTATCTAGACACTAAAAGGCTGCAAACGTATTTTAACGAATAATCGCGCCGCTGACTGTTTATCTATAAAACGTATACACAATTTAACTGTATGACGACTTATCTTGGCAAATCCATAGTCAAATGGCCAAGAGTGTAATTCCAGAATATCTACCTTTAAACCCTACTTTTACTCTCATATGAGATTAGCAAATTGCTACGTGTATACTAATCACATTAAGAACTAGTGGCTGGCATGAACTTGAGAGAGAGATTTCCCATCGGTGTCTGACAGACCACAAGAATGTGACTGTATTCCTCAATTGTATCACTCAAATCAATTACAGGTGCGTTGATGATTGATATTCCTAATGTTAAATAGAGCGCTAGTGAGTAGTAAATATATGCTAACAACATTAATTCATTTGACAGTGCCGCTCAGTCATTTGGTTCAAGTTATTTGCTATTCGTTTAGGGATTCTTGCTCTTCACAGTTAGTCACTTGAGTATACTGTTTGAAGGATCAGCTAAATTAGAAGACCAACTATATATGGGCATGGCTTTTGAATGAAGCTACAGTGATCATTCTTAATCAAGCCCTGTGGAGTATTACACACAGGTAAATTAAGGGGGGACTTTATATCAACTCCCTCAATTAACATGTCTCGTGTAACACATTACATTTGCCAATGTTGTAAATTAGAGAGCTTCGTTTTGATAACATAAGATGAGCAAAAATCAAAATATACGTTGTATGTCACCGTCTAGTTCATGTATGATATTATTGGAAATGGCAGTATGTTTGACGAAAGTTGAGACGATGCACGATCAATTCATAATTCTTAGGAGTTCCCATTGCGATAGTGATGCTTGCTGTTACAATTTTGGAAAACTAACTCTTTACCTTCTCTAAAAGTGCAATTGTTCAGTTGGAGTACGTATGTAGGATTATCGTTCCATTTTACAATCACTCCCATAGAACATTACACGTCCAATCGGTAATCTAATCAGCTGAATTTAGTGTTATATTTTTTGATCATCCTCACACGGTATTACTATGCCAACGATGATTGTCTAGTAAATCAATTTGATCACACAACAATGAAGCATAGTACATCCAAAATAAAACTCATTTTGAATTGTCACGACTTATCTGTAATTCATCATCGCCTGAGATCTCTGAATTTTAATTTAGCTCCTACCAAGTGTTACGTGCACCTGGTTATGTTGTTAGTTAAACGTCAATGACTTAAGTGTTGTTATTATGTATCGTAACCACCCATCTGTAACTACGAACGTACCAAACGTTCTTGATAAAGATAGCTTGAGATTTAGGTCTGTCAAGCGATCTATTTTTTCAAAACTTTCAATCAAAACATGACAACGGCAATATATGCTACCTTATTTGGATCCACACCGAGCCTCTAGATGGAAACAATGAGTACATAATACTTACGAATCATCTACGTTTACCGTCAGATTGCTAACAGTTTTGCAAAGTTTGTAATCATGTTATAGGAGGATTTTTGGCCTACATACTATAGCTCCTTCGGTAATGGGGTGCCGTATATCCCAAAGTAAATTGGGAGCTTTGTTTTTAGTTAAGCTTCACGTGATTTATATCTAACATTTTGAGTGTTGTTCAGTTAATTTGTGAGAAAATGTTTTGTTTTATGACATTTGGGACGTTGTCTTTTTTCGTAATTTTTGTCAGTAATTATGGTGTTACTTTTATTTTATCTGCTTTACTCATTAACGTCGATCACAATCTGCGTAATCTAAACTAATAATGTACACTTTTATAATTTATATCCTCACTATGATCAATGGACGTATAATTTTTAATACATAGGTAAAAATAGTGAGACTGAGTTATATTATAAGTTTTACTTTGTCAAATTATTATACGTGCTAAAGATTAAGCTAAAGTTACTTGATATGGTTAAGAGGTATTATTAAAAATTTACTCTCTAACATTTTTGAGAAGATGGAGCAAACAGGAGTAGAGAAGGGAAGTGTGGGGTTAGCAAAACTATGTTATTCCTTAAACAAAACAAAACAATGAATTGCATGTTGCGACAGAGTAATTATACGGCTTGTTTTGTCTACTCACATTATCGTATTTATCATGTCTTAATATTGTGTCAGCTCATTTTCCTTTTTCAAGTTGACCTCATTTACTCTTGCTCACTGAACTCGTGTGGATACCTGAGAAACTTGTGGATATTTCCCTCCCTTCCCCTCGCGCCCGTCTTTTACTAAAAAAGCAAGACAAGATGAGCTCCGAAACTTTGGGTTATCGGTGACATGGGAAACACACAGGTTTCCTGGAAGTGAACTATATTAGTTCCAGAATTGTAATCCACTGATGGACAGGTTTGTGCTTATTGCGTGTTATGTGTTCCGCTAAGCTATGGTGAGAGTTTTCAATAAATGTACAAAGAGGCCTAGAATATACAACGAATTCCAGGTAGATCTAATACTCGTAAAATGTCTCTTTCAATATATATTAGAACGATATAATCCAAACACCATAGCGAGTTGGGCAGATTCACCACACATCTCTGGTATCACCTGCACTAGAAAGTTGAGTGGATAATCATAGGTGCCTATGGAGGAGTAGAGCATTAGGACCTCCTGTTAGAACTACGGTCCACTCTCAGTCCCTGTGGATTTCACTAATTCTTGACAGGAGTATAGTATATATACCGGAATCTATCCGTTTAAATAACTGTGTGTTGAAAAAATGGGGCTTTAAGCAAAATGGAGCTATTTGAAACAGCGATTGTGGTAGTCTCAAAATGAGTCTTGTATTAAAGGTAAGTTATAACATTGTTAAATGTGTTATGTAACATAGAACCAACTGACCATCAACTACGCTGGGGGGGGGGGGGGGGGGGGCGGGGGGGGCGCGGGTAGTGGTGAAACCAAATTAGATGCGTATTAACTACTTTGTAACAAGAACATTAGGTTACGACCTTTAAAATATTAAGTAAATTTGTATAATGTATACACGCCACGATACTTACTTCAACATGACAATACACTTCTTTAAATAACTTCAATTTTTGTTAATGAAAATTGATGTATACAAATACATTTGTAAACTTTATTTGTTCAGTTGTATGGTTATGGACTGACGCTATTATTCATTGAAAGTAACGAAATTGCATGACTCTATCTTTTAATTTTTTTGCATATCTAGAAATATATAAATGCAGTTACACCATCAAAAAGGGGGGGGGGGTCTCTTTGTAGGAGCTGTGGAATTTGTCAAAGATCACACAAAACCAAATTTAAATCATTTCAATACTGGATACTTTTAAAGAAGCCACCGGTCGAAAGTATATGTACAATCACTTTTCAAGTGAAACACCTTTTCTAAAGCCATCTTATTTACACTGTTTTTAATTGAGAGAGAAATGTACATAACCTTGCATAAACGTACTTATTACGATGATAAATATTTAATCCATTTTCTGATTATCGTATAGTGAGGGAAGGGAGATAGGGGAGATCAAGAACGACGAGGAGGTTCTGATAAAAATGACAGATTCTATTTAATTTTTTTTATAAAGTGTATCCGGAAATATAAAGTAGCCAGCTTGAGTCAACACTTTTAATCGTCTTATATGGGTAGCAGTCTAGACCAGTAATGTTTTAAGTATTTAAATTGATTCATTGATTTTTTTTAAAGACAGCATTTCAATTAAAAAATGATATTATATCTAGATGACCAATAGACCATTTATTCGTGGTTAATCTGAGGAAGTCGGGTTATTTCCATGTATAAACTTGTGTAGCCTAGCGGGGGGTATTAGTCCCGAAAAGGGACAGTTCTAGTTATATACTGTTTAAACGTTGTGTCCCTGCAACAGCTAGTGTTTCTTTAGTCGGACGCAATTGACGAAAATATTACTCAATGGAGTATTTGTAAACTTTTAGCTGTTTTTTACCACTAATTTATCATTGAACATGCGCCCTACACCAGTCGGATGTTGAGCATGGTTTTGTTCGTGGAGAAAAAAGCAAGAATTACGATATATAGTTCTGAAAATGATAAAAGTACTGTAAAGAGAATAAACTTGTGAAATCATGAAGCTTTGGACATTTTATGTTTCTCTTAAAGTCTGTGGCATGTTTAATCCTGTGTTTTCTCATCACTTCTTGCAATTATTGTTCTACTTTCAACATTCCCAACGACCAAAAGTTTATTACTGGAGTATTGTATTTTTGCGCGTATAAACAGAGAAAACTTGAGAAAATTGAAGCCATTAATTATGTCTCAAAATGTACATATTTTGATACGATTAACCGGTTAATCGGTCGGAACGTGTTGCGGTTAACCGATTAGCAATTCCGTATTCGATTGCCATCCCTACAAAAGACGAATTTACAAGAGATAATATGCAACATTTTGAAATTTCTTTGTGAACGAATTGACTAAGTTCTACAGTGGAACTGATCCTAACACCCCATTACTGGTATAAAGGCAAGAAAAATGACCTTAGTAAATCCCATGGATTCTACCCGATTTACTGTAACAGTTGTATTATGACCAAGTGACAAATTTAATTAGATGATCTTATTCTTTACTTTCAGACGGATCAAAGCCTTATTTCATTGGAACTACACACTTAACATGTATGTTAAATGCAGTTATCAAGTTAGGCATAGATTTGATTACATCCGGAAGAAGAAAGAGAGCTCTTCAGGTTCGGGAGATAGATATGTCACATTCCTATCTGTATTATGACGGGGTCTTATTTGAATTTGGAATAAATGGAACAAGAATAGAACCAGAGGGTCTACCAATGTTCTCTCGGAGTTGTCCGTCGGCTTATCTCCCTTTGCCGGCTGGGTTTTCACATTTATCTGTAGACTGTGTTGTCAACTGTGCCATGAATTATCATCTACGGTTTGGAAACTACAAAGTCTTCACAAACAACTGTAACACCTTTACAAACAGACTGTCTGATATTCTCTGTCACGAAATCCATTGTCCATCCTGGTGTTTGAAACACTGAGAGACAGAGGGTACCTGGACACAGCGTTAAGTATCCGAGCTGGATCAGGGAAACGAGTTACACTGTGAATATCATATCGTCTATGATAACTCAGGTGATGTGTGGATGTATATATTATGTACAAATGTACTTTCTTTTGTAGACGCATGTGATATGAATGAATTTTCAGTGGGAATTGCTTACTCAGTATATCGTTTTTATAGGCTTTAATAATCTTTGTATCATATAAAATTATCTTTTCAATTCAAAAATGTTAAAATAAGTTTCTATTTGTTCAATTTCTGAAAAGAAAATGTTTTTTGAAATAACTATTCTAATTGAATTTGATATGATATGAAAAAAAACTGTCTCCCTTTCAACGCTATGTATTCCGAAAAAATACAAACCATGTTAAACTTACCTCTTCTATGAAATAAAAGGTTGAGTCTTTCATTGAAATTTGACTTTTACTAGGACCCGGACATTATTCTTTCCAGAAGTTCCTACTCATTCTGTATGATATTTAGGAGATTGTTAGGTCCAGCTTTTTCATCGCACGGATTACACATGCAGAACATAACTGACCGCAGAATTGAAACCTGATCGCATATAAAAAGGTTAGAAATTGATGCCAGACCCAAGAAGGAGGGAACATTGCAATATCGTTTTTTGTTGCACTTTTCTTTATTTTAGTATTTCCGATCAAAACATACATGTATATCAAGAGAACTTGGCGGCTACTTTGTCGCTATTGAAAGTAGTCAGGTGCCTAGGAGGAGTAAGCATCCCCTGTTGACCGGTCACACCAGCCGTGAGTCCATTGCCTTGATCAGGTAAACGGAGTAATCCGTAGTCAAATCAGTGTATGAGAAACAACTTAACAATTGCTATGAAATGCACCAGACAGTATTTGACCCAATAATAATAAATAATAATAATACCATATTTGTATAGCACCCTTTCATACAACATGTACGTTCAAAGGTGCTTTACAATGCATATATAATAATAGATAATAGATATAATAATACCATAAAATCACCAAAATAAAACATTACTATTAAGATCGATGACAAGGTTTTTTTTTTTTTTTAGTTTTTGTCAATGGCAGGTCATACTCGCAAACTAAATCGTTATAACGACCATAGAATTTACGAAATGCTGCCTTTTCATAGAATGAAAAGGGTTTTCAATATACATATAATTAAGTCGTCTTTCCATAACCATAGCATATAATCACTTGATTCCTGGAGGTCGATATTAGCATGGACATTTTTGTAGTGTCCGAAATGTGAATGACATAAAATGAACGTAAAACAATTTGGAATCCATCGACTCATCTTTCTCTTTAAGAGGGGAAAAAGATTGGAATTATAACCTTTTTAAAGCATTTATTAGCCAGTAATGTACAGACATAGCTAGGACATATACACTAATAGATTTTTTTTGGTGTCACTTATATCCAACATATGGCAGTGAATGTAATACAAAAACAAGAGGCCCATGGGCCACATCGCTCACTGAGTGACCTTGGCCCTGGTTTAGCAGTGGTGATTTAGAAAAGAATTTCAAGTTTCCTTAAAACTGATCCAGTGCTCTGGAGAAGAACATTTTATGCAAAACTTTGATCCCTGTTGTGGCCTTGCCCTACCTCGGGAAGTATGACTGATCAAATTTATTCTACTCTATATCAGGAAGCTTTAAAGTTAATGTTTTCTTTTGGTCTTGAGAGACACTTTTAATATATATTCAAATGTAAAACTTTGATCCCTATTGTGGCCCCACCTACCCCTGGGGGTCATGATTTGAACAAACTTGAATCTCCACAATATCAGGAAGCTTTCATACAAAAAGGCGAAGTCAACATTGTGTTCAAACGCAATCATATATCCAAAAAAACATATACAAACGAGTGCAGGGCAACACGGACCTCCGACAAAAGCGAAGGTAGGATCAGGTCCATGGAGGAGAAGCATCCTCTAAATCAGCTTTCCGTGTCCAGTGGTTCTTGAGAAGAAGATTTTAAAACTTCCCTATAATCATATGTAAATCTTGGATCCCCTTGGGGCTCCATCATATCCCCAGGGTCATGATTTGAACAAACTTGAATCTCCTCTAATCAGGAAGCTTCCATATAAATGTCAGCTTTCCTGGCCCAGTGGTTCTTGAGAAGAAGATTTAAAGAATTTCTCTATATAATCATATGTAAACTTTGATCCCTATTTGTGCACATACGTACCCCGGGGTCATGATTTGAACAAAATTTAAATCTCCTCATATCAGGAAGCTTCCATAAAAATTCAACTTTCCTGGCCCAGTGGTTTTGAGAAGAAGATTTTTAAAGATTTTTCCTATATAATCACATGTCAAACTTTTGTCCCCTATTTGTGGCCCCATCGTACCCCCAGGGGTCATGATTTGAACAAATTTTGAATCTCCTCCTATAATAGGAATCTTCATAAAAATGTCAGCTTTCCTGGCCCAGTGGTTTTGAGAAGAAATTCTAAAAGATTTTTCTATATAAATCACATGTCAAACTTTGATCCCCTATTGTGCCCCCATCGTACCCCGGGGGTCATGATTTGAACAAACTTGAATTCCACTAATCAGTGATCTTTCATATAAATTTCAGCTTTCTTGGCCCAGTGGTTCTTGAGAAGAAGATTTTTAAATGACACCACCTATTTTTGCATTTTCGTGATTTCTCCCCTTTGATGGGGCCTGGTCCTTCATTTGAATAAGCTTGATTTCCCTTTACCCAAGGATATTTGTACCAAGTTTGGTTGAATTTGGCCTAGCGGTTCTTGAGAGAAGTCGAAAATGTGAAAATTAACAGACAGACAGATGGACAGACGGACAGACAGACGGACAACAGACGACGGACAAAACATCCAAAATAGCCACTTAACTTGAGCCTTCGGCTCAGGTGAGCTAACTATGAGTATTTGCAGTAGTTAGCTGTGGTAGGATTAATTTAACAAATAGTCCATAAGGTGTTCGTGACCATACTGAATATTGTAACTTACAAACCCCGGTTAACGTCAGTACCGTGTTGTAGAAGATACTAGTATTTAACAATCACTTACTCAACACGTGCAGAGGGCTATCATCAGAAAACATAAGTAAAGTAATGTCCGCCTATCAGAGAATTTTCAATATTCAGGTGACAACAACTAGACGCAGTATGAAGTGAGGTCCGTGTTGCCCTACACTCGATTTTGTATGTGTTTTTTGGACTATGATTACGTTTGATACTTTGTTACTTCGCCATTTTATATTAAGACAATTGACGGTACGCCTTTCCTTGAATCCGCGTCTGAATGTGATAAACAATGCTTCCAGTAATTTACTCAGTGTTTGTTGTCTGACATTTCTAAAATTTATTCATTTCGCAAATTCTACGGTCGCTATAATGACCTTGTTTGCGATTACAAATTATCACTAAGTCATATGTTGACTGATTTGTTTCATACCCTTTGTTAGACTGTCATTTTCGTACTAGATTTGACGACGGGTGACCCCGTTTACTTTGTTTCGACTAAGGGCTCACGGCGGGTGTGACCGGTCAGCAGAGGGTGCTTACTCCTCCATGGCAACTGATCCTACCTTCGCTTTTGTCGGAGGTCCGTGTTGCCCTACACTCGATTTTGTATATGTTTTTTGGATTATGATTACGTTTGACACAATGTTAACTTCGCCTTTTTATATAGAATATCTGGTTGACATCGGTCTTATATATAGGATAATTCAAAGCATCTAAATATCACCAGGACATACAGAAGATAAATTTCCAGTACCTGCATTGACATCAGCATTTCTCTCCACCAAATATCTAACAATCTCCAGATGACCTTTGTGTGATGCATAACACATTGGAGATCTGCCATTACTGTAAAAAATATTGATATCTGCCCTTCCCTTTATCAAATATTTCACAATCTCCAGATGACCCATACCACATGCACAAGCCATCATTTCCACAGAGCCTGATATCGGCCCCACACTTAATCAAACTCTTTACACTATCCAGGTGACCTTGATATGATGCAACAGACAATGGAGATTTACCATTATTGTCAAAAAGATCGACATCTGCCCCGCACTCAATGAGGTACTTCACAATCTCCAAATGACCTTTCTGTGATGCATAAGACAATGGGGATCTACCGTGATTGTTACGGAGATTGACATTCGCCCCACACTCAGTTAGATACTTCACGATCTCCAGATGACCTTGATATGATGCATAATACAATGGAGATGCGCCATTTCTGTTACAGAGATTGACATCCCCCCGCTTAATTAGGTACTTCACAATCTCCAGATGATGTTGATATGATGCATAATACAATGGAGATCTACCAGGATTGTCACAGAGGTTGACATTCGCCCCACACTCAATTAGATACTTCACAATCTCCAGACGACCTTCACTTGATGCATACGTCAAAGGAGATGAACCATTTTTGTCACAGAGATTGACATCTGCCCCACACTTAATTATATACTTCACAATATCCAGATGACCTTGACATGATGCATAAGACAATGGAGATCTACTACCAATGTCAAAAAGATTGACATCCGCCCTTCTTTTGATCAAATACTTCACAATCTCCAGATGCCCTTGATATGATGCATACGACAATGGAGATCTGCCATTATTGTCACAAACATTGACAATAGCACCGTGCTTAATAAGGTTCTTTACGATCTCTATATAACCGTAAGCAGAAGCGATAACTAACAATGGATCTAACTTCTCAGCATAACCATTAACATCACAACCATGCATGATTAAATTCTCCATAACATCTTCACGACCGAGTACACAAGCAAGCAATATAGCATTATTTTGTATGTCACTGGCTAATTCTTTCAGCAAAACTTTCACAATGTCATTTCAACCATGTGATGCAGCCACTAGTAATGGTGAAACCCCTTCCTCTCTATCATAGCTGTGATTTATACATTCAGGATTTACGTTTTCTAGCACTAAAGTGACCATTTCAATGTCACCACTAGCACAGGCCAGTGATAATCAAGAAGTCTGGGATTCCAGATCCATACTGAACATGATTTCTGAAAATTTCGTAACCTTTGCATCACTAGTAGAAATGTTCCTGTTCTCATTGAGGGTCTTATCGTGGACAAGTTCGATGACACTAGACAACAGATGGGTATGGCCATATCCAATTATCCAATATAAAACCTTAAAAACTCGGCGATTTAAGATTTCAAATTTCTAATAAGTCTCAGAGTTTTCTTTTCGTATTTCCACGACTTGTTCCCAATGTTCCCATGGCCGCCCTTTGTACTTTGATTATTTTATTGAGTCTTTTCTTTGTGTCTTCCTGTAACAACTCGCAGTAATTATCATCAAAAAACAGTGTTTTGATTTCATGAAGAGGAAAATTACTGCATGTTATACAAATCATGAAAACAAATGTTTTAGATTTCAATATATCACAATCAAACACTTCATGGAAACGCCTTATATCACAGGGAACACGTTTTAGGAGAACAGAAAAATGAATTTCTGAGACAGCAATGCGATTTTCATCGATAGATGGTCCATTCTTATCAAACGCTATAAACTTGTAGATAAAGCTGGAAGGGGCGTGCTTGATGATACAGTCTGGAAATTGCTTTCCAAAATGGACAGCGACAATTTCGAACAGTTTGTCATGAATAAAAGAAAATCTACCTTCTGTGCCCTGCATTAGATATGATCCCACCAATACTCCCAGTGCGTCTCTA
>CAJDSM010085381.1:2287-21025 GCA_903981925.1 Ostrea lurida
TATCATGTACTGCTTTTGTAGATGCATATACATGTACATATATATATACATAATCTGTACTAAATATTGTTTTTGTTATCTTTAAACTTGCAAATATCGTATATTATATGTGGTTTGTGAGCAATCCAAACGTAGAAAATGGAAGGAGGGGGGGTTACTGACACAAACATAACAGTGTAATTTTCTGGTCCAAGTTTAAGTCCACCAATGACCGTTTTTGACGTCGCAAAGCTCGGGTAAATTTCAGAGGCAGTTTATGCTAGTATAGTGGAATGTATTATAGTACGTGCAAATCAATTGAGGAGCACGATGGTATAAAAAATATGTAATCTCTTGACGAAAAAAAAAGTGTTTTCCTTCGTATAAATGCCCTTGCATGTCATATTTATCTAAGAACATGGGTGGCCCATAAAACTCTAAATTACTAGTACTATAAAAAAAGTCGGTGGGTACAATTCAGTCGAGGAAAATAGATAAACAATTTATTGTATTATTATTTATCGTATATTTCCACTAGCTGAATAGCGGTAAATAGAAAATTTCTTTAAAACAAACGGTAACTTATATATCAAACATGAAAAATGTTGGTAATAATATAAAAGTATACTTACAGGCACGGTAAAAATAGATTAGTGTTTTGTGCATGCACTTATTTTCGATAAAGAAACTTATTTCGGTATACTTACGGGTATTTACTATGACTGATATGCATGCATGATCATCCCGGTGTTTATTGAACACTTTCCACGTGCTAGTATTTTACAGTTGGCAAGCAAAGTGCGGGCTTGTTGAATATCTTTCACAAATCTTTGGAGAGTTAAAAAAAGAATATTTCGGTTGCCTATCCCTACGTTCGCACCGATTCAGTGTGTCATTCGACCATTTCAACAATCAAGTGGTCATTGAAGCAAGGCCGTCGTTGTGATTAAGACAGTACGGACTGGGTCTGTGAACGATTTACGATGTACTCGGTAATTTTGTCTACCATCAAACATTGCGTTTTCTCCTTCTTCTTTCATGTGAACAGTGCGTGGTGTGTAGGGGTTTTCCTCAACAATATTTAATGTTCTCTCTCTCTCTCTCTCTCTCTCTCTCTCTCTCTCTCTCTCTCTCTCTCTCTCTCTCTCGTTAAAAATGGTTCATGTTTTTGAAACGAAACATGTCCACTATCATTTGGGGGGGGGGGGGGGGGGGGGGGGGAAATTAGTATCGTCCCAACAAATCTAAATATCCACATATAGTTTAACTACAAAACGAAATGAAAATAACAGTATTATCTGCAATAAATTTATAACAAATCTTTCACTGAACGTTGATCGTTATCGCCATGGGTGATTGCGTTTTCTGGAGCAAAATTATATTCTGCGTATCTTATTTCTATAACCAGTTGGTATTACATGTAGGCATACATGTATAATAGCATCTTTTAAAATTGCCGAAGTGCAAGCGACTTGATCTGGTTTTAATTCATAAACCGATTCTCAATCATTATCTCTGTATCGGACAAGTTGTGTTGGGTCTGAATGCATGGTTTTTTGTCGGTAAAAGATATATGAAACTTTTCACATTCTTTACGATTTCCTTCAACCTCCTCCCTTCTATGCTACAATTCGTACCTAAAATGCAAACTCAATTCATTTACTTTATGAACTGCATTTTATATCAAAATGATACTTTGGATGATAAGGACGTTTTTATAGTAGGCTGACGATTGGTATATGTATGCGTATTTGGAAGAGCTGCGTGCGGACAAGTAGAAAATCTAGGGAGTACTTAGTCCTTATTGGAAAAAAAATTCAGAATTTTGATAAAAATGTTTTGAGCGGTAAATGCAGAAATAAGATTTTTCGGTCGGTCCACAAAATAAATAAAAAAATATCACCTGGTAAATACAAAATAAAAGATTTTCAGTCGGAACGAATTTTGGGTCGGTCGGAAACCGCAAAACAAACAAAATTTTAATTTAGGCCTAAGAGCTGTATGTCCGACTGTTTCTGCAGACCGTGCGTCATGGATGAGTCGCATAGACAACTTTGGTGGCCAGGAAATCCGTATGCACCATCCAGAAGCACTAATACAAATAGGCGGAAACTTTACAAAAAGTTTTGGACTATGTTGAGTCACCGTGGAGTTTGGGACGATGAAACGAACATTTGCGAGAAATCCGCTGCAGTTAGGAGGATTCTCGAAGGAATATGCCATGCACACACTTGCATGGCAAGCGTATGAATAATGCCTGGCTGTGTCGTTCGTCAAGTCCGGCATGGTATCCAAATGTTGAAAATCACCCATACATGGGAATATTTGTGCAGTAATAGGTGCAGATAGATAAAATAACTACAATTTTAATAAAGCATTTCAGTGCCCTAATACTCAATGAATAACGTCCTCAATTAACAACTTTAAATTTAATTTACTGTTTACTTGTCAACATTCAATTTTTGATTTTAAATCAAACAATTTTGAACTAATTTTACACACAACATTCTTCCTTTTTTTCAATCAAGTTATATTTATTTTACTTTCAATATATGTTATTTGACTTATTAATATGACAACTACAGGTAACACGGCCCGGGGAATAAATCCCGTGTTATCAGGACGGTATACACAAGGCTCTCGCACTGCCCTCCAGCATTCACACCGCATTTAATTAGTCCGCCCCTCTAAACTTACCTGAAGGTAAACCGTACCGGTGGGTCGAAAACTTCGGTCTTTAACAGGGGATGCTTACTCCACCTGAACACCTCGTTCTGCCTCTGGTGTGCCCACTTATAATACCTGGGCTCACATATCTTAGCAATATGAAAATAAAAACAAGTTACTTTGTCTTGTGGGTGATGCTTCTCACAAAATTATGCGATAATTAAAATTTGTTTTCATTAAAAACAAGTCGCCCTCCTCCCCAAATTGAAAGTGCTCCAAATGACTACCTCTTCCTCTTAATGTACTGCATTGTATGGAGGAGTCTCAGAGAACAAACAGGAACATAGGCAATTTGAATGGTACCCAAATCAGGTTGATTCACAGCCTTGGTTGTCAAAATGATACACCCTAATGTATGTCTGAAGCATTAGGCAAATCCTTCTCGGACTCTCTCAAACGTTTGACATTCAAACATATTAGGGATGCAGACTAGAGGAAAAATTGCTACTCATTTGACCGTGATATTCCTTCCATCTATTGTAAAAACAACGGACCTAAAAAAATCATATGATTATTACACAGTCTGTAATATGAAGATTACAGAAAATGATGAAAAGGGGGGACAATTACTTAATTCAACAGGACCAGATACGAAAAATTTACAGGAGGGAAATATATTAATTCACTTATCAAGCCACAGACAACTGAGGATCATTAATCAGACGTAAATTGCGTAACCACAAGTCTTTTGTTAATGTTTTCAAAAAATATATACTATTAGATATATCCTCGTCTGTGTGTTACTCACAATAGCAAGGATGAAAAACCTGCTATACAAGACGGAGGGACCTGCAAACCATTGACTGAATGTAAATGTCAAACTGTCATGTGTCTCTTCATAAATCATTAGCCCAGCAATTAATTTCTTTGTATAAAAGCAATTAAGAGAATTGTCTTAAAATGGCAATATGCAGTGTTACATGCTTAGAACAATGTGACAATTATGTTTTACTGGCCCCAATACACACTGGAAATATCGCATTTTCATGTAGCCATGTGAATTGCATTATCATATTCTCCATGATTTAATTTTATAAATAAAAGTCTAATATAATCTTTTTTTTTTAAATTCTAAATCAATTTAACAACAAAAATGCTAAAACCAACAGACATGCATGCTCTCAATGTCTTTAAGGTTTAAAACTTCAAAGTGAAGATGAAAAAAAAAATATACTAGTGAAGATTGATCCTAGCAACTTTAATTATACACCGATAACTCAATAAAATAACTATTTCACAAAGTGCACAGATAATCCGTGTATAATGTCTTATCTAACACATTCCTGATTCCGATACCGAGGGGGGAACATTTTTATCCTCATTTTTGAACTCTCTTCACACGTACCAGAGAAATTCGGATGCGCAGTTGTCACACGAGAAACAGACATATAAGTATTGCTAAGCTATTGTTGATAATCTCCATTTTATCTATCAAGTAGCTGCAACCATCTTATAGACATTTCCTGTATATATAGAGCATTACTGGGATACAATATACTTTCAGTATTTGCGATAACATGCCGTCACATCTTTCTTCGTTTTGTCTCCACGAGGTCACGATTAATGATGAAAGATCTAAATGTTATTGAATCTTTCGATTTCCATCTGTCCTGCAATTTGATATCATATAATATATTATGATTTAAATAAAACCCACATAAATTGCTTTCAATATTTAGAAAGAGTTTCTACAGTCAAATGAGGGAAAAGTCTGATGATAATTGTTTGTATTTCAGAGTACTAATGTTTTTTTGGGTTTTTTTTGGTACTTTACACATTTGATGTGTGATACCTACTACTTATAACAATATCTTTTTTTCTTTTCTTTTTTTTCTGGAATTTTATAAAATTATTCTCTAATTTAAGGGTATGTTTATTTTGTTTGGTTGTTCTTTGGGGGGGGGGGGGGGGTATCCCTATATTCTGTAGATATTATAAAATTTATATTCTCTATTTGAGGTTACATGTTTTTTTGTTTGTTTGTTTGTTTGTTTTTTTTTGTAGTTGCTTTTTTTATTATTATTATTTATATCATTATCCTGTACAATTTTATAAAATTATTCTCTGTTCGAGGACAGTGTTTTTTCTTTTCTTCTTTCATTATTTTGTAAAATTTCATAATATAATTCTTTATTCAAGGGTACATGGTTTGTTTTTTGTTTGTTTTGTTTTTTCCTCTGTGTAATTTTATAAAATTATTCTCTATTCGAGGGTATGTGGTTTTTTTTTTTTCTTCCTCTGTGTAATTTTATAAAATTACTCTCTATTCGAGGAATAAGAAAAGGTTACCGGGATAACGAGGACAATAAATTAAAACACACATATTCACAAACAAGTTGTCACGTAACAACTGCATGATCCCAAACAACTCTCACGCCCCAAAGAAATTAGTAATTCAAGGCATATTGCGTAATGCACACACTGAAAATTTTTCCCCCAAACTCCAATTTTTATTTAAGCAATTCTTCTTCCATTCTGACAAAAAAAAGGTCCTGCATAATCCCAGCACTAGGACAGAAGTGCAAAATGATTCATACAGTATTTTATGCATTATCTGTGCAGTAATTTCATTTCGTAAAATGCCTGCAAGGATAAGTGTTCCAAATCACGCGCAACAAGTCCGACCAGCAAACAGAAAACGCAACAGCATCACCAGCTACCTCTCACACACTTCAGCGTTAAATTATCAAATTCATTTTAAATGAAGCTATTCAAATTTATAAAAGATTTTTTAAAGTGCATCCTTATGAGTCATCCGACACTAAAATGAGCAATATTTGGAACACTCGAGGCTCTGCGATATTGCATCATCATATTTTCATGAAGCTTTGCAGATACTGTTTGAATTTTAAATTAGGTTCCTCCGTTCAAAGAGGGCTAAATTGTATGGGTGACATGGCTGGTATTCAGACTGTTTAATAGCAAAAAAAAACCCAAAAAATGTTATAATTCGAAAACTTGCTTTAATATAAGAAAAGAAAGTCTACAGTAAATGTTAAAAGATATGAACAAACATGAATATTTGTACATTTTCAATGTAGTATTTTGATTTTGTATATATCTACATTTGTTAATTGTACTATGCCAACATGGTAATTGTCAATAAAGTTATCTTAATTATCCTGGAGGTTACAACCTGTACATGGAAACTAGATATGCATGCATGTACTCCTTAAAGTGTATCCATCCATCTCCAATTAACATATTCCTCCCGACAAGCATTGAGCCCCGTAAGTATTTCCCCTCTGGAAATCTCAATGCCACTACCTTACATAATTTTTTTTTTTCAATTTGTCCTACTGCTATAATTTTGATGCAAAAGGTAATTATGCCATTTTCTCTTTACTGCATGCAGCAAAGGACATGACATTTTTGGTGGGTTTTTTCCACAAACAAAACAAGATGTATTTGTGAAACTGTGACTCAGATGCCTTCATTTATGGTATCCAAAGAAAAGTAATGTCACACTGGGTATCGACACAAGGTAAACATACATGAAATCCCTATAACCACCCATTCAAGTCATAATCAAAATTATAAGTTTTTGCAGATATTGAACAGGGAAGGGGGGGGGGAGTTGTCATGTTTTCTTTTAAATTTAAGAGGGTAATTGAAATATTTTTCATCTTGTGAGACTGAAGTACGAGATGAAAATAATTTAACTAAAGAAGTATATTATTATGGAAGATAATTAATCCACCCTTGATTGGGATTAGTTTACATTCTATGATAAATCTAGCTGCAATAATGTAGCCCTCTCCGATTTTTTTTATTCTGACGTCTCCCAAAATAAAAAAAAAAAATTAAAAAAGGGGGAGAGGGCTACATTATTGCAGCTATGATAAATCATACAGAAAAAAGTTTTAATTCTTAATCCAAATAACTACAATAAACTACAAACTTTTCAATATCATAGTCTAGCATTTTCTACATCCATTTTGATTGAGCCTCGATGAACAAGCTGTCCTTGATGAGGGCTTTATCCTGACACATCTCACATGTCCATTTGTAGAAAGCCTTACGTACTGTTACCCAAGGTTCTCCGTGATCCCTCCCCCCTGATAAATTAGATTCGGCATTAAGGACTGCTCCCTTTCCCTTTCAGTAAATTATCCTCGTCTTTATCTCGGAGTCTTTCAGAGAAGATATTCCTGTGTGCCAAGTCTACGACTGAATCCATAAACCTGCAGATGGAGGCCGCGATAAAGCCTTCATCTCTCTCCAGGATACACGGCGTTGTCTGTCCAAAACGTCCCCTACACTTCTGATACAGTCACTGATAGCTAAGACTGTAATACGTTACATTCGGATTTGCCCCGTTGCAGATACTTGGCCACGTTTCTAGACAAAGTCTTCCAGTGATGTTATCTGCTCCCTCATCCTAATTGTTCCTTACATTTACTCATCATCTGTGGTTCATTCCTTTATGAATGCAATTTCAAGAGGTGAAGAATGGTCTTAAATGCAACTCATATGCAATGCACATGATACAATATCTATACCAACTGATATCGAGTTGTACAAAACAAAAGGTAGGCACAATTGCCCTTTACATTTTCTGAAGCAACATATGGTTCATATTTAATTTATTTTTGTTTAAAAATGAGGAAATTCAGAATTCTTATCGATATTGCCTGGTAAACTTCAAATATAACATGTTAAAACTAACACATAATTTTAAATGCGAGATGAATATGATGTCGATCTACAGTTTTATCCCCGATGACTTCTCGTCATGGGGGCCGTATTAAGCCCTCTATCATACCTTCCCCTTTTCTGTCTCTTCTTGGCTCTGCTTTCATACCATATTTGATCTACCATAAACATGTCTAAAGAAGCCATCAACATTTTGCTGTATTTTCCAATATACCGGTAACCACAATACAGCAATCATATATTGCCCATTTTGGAATTTGTTCTATATTTAGTACACAAGAAGAGTCGATCTACTTTTGTTTTTTATCATAATTTTACTTAACGACGACAGACCCAATTCGAACTATCTTGCTTTCTGCGCAGAAACCGCGCATATGCAACTTTCATAGGCATAAACAAAAAATCTTCATTCTTTAATTTTGAAAGTCTACGGCACAAATATTATCATTAATATATTTATAGTGGTGACGTGTAACATGTCACTGGTCTTTGTATTTGACGTCACAATGCCGCTTTGTGCGGGAAATCGATGTTGTCGTTGAATAGCTTGAACTCTATCCAAGAGTAGATAGCAAGAGACTTGTCACACGAAGAGGCACATGTATATGGCAAAAAGTCGGTTTATTTATTATTTTTATATAGAGAATACACTGTTATTATATAATGCTGTTTATTTATTGAACTTTAGTTATAACAAGTATCATTTACTACCTACAGTGTACATTTCTACATGCATTTACATTCAATACATGTGCGAAATGTTTTAGAAATCGTATTTTAGATTAATCATGTCTGTCTGTCTATGAAAAATGATATTCTCCCAATCTATATAGTTATTAAAATGGAAAAAAATGACGCTAAAAGTAGAAAATACTTACTTATTTCTCGTTGGCAACATATTCATGTGAAAATTGTCAAAAATCACCCTTTGAGACAGCCCTTGAAAATTTTGGCGATGACCTACACTTTTTTCCTTATAATTTTTAAGCGTATTGTGTCCTTACTATTATCTTTCGTTTTGGATTAAAACTCTATTTTAGAATTTTTTTTATATCAACTTTTATATCGTACAATGGAGATTTCTATTATTTTCTTTGCAATTACGCACTTTTATGCCTACTTTTGAAACGTCCCCGCAGAAAATAATGAACGATGACTTTATGTTTCCGTTGATTTTAACTAATTAATACATAATTAAATGATATCAAAATTTGAATAAATCTCTATTTAGAAACGAATTATATCCGTCGTCGTTAATTGAATTCTACTGTTTAGTAAGCACGTTTACCATATTTGTATGGCCACAAGTATGGAATCAATTCACACAAATGCCTAAATTTTGGCCAGAATATGAAATGAGAAAAAAAAAATTGAGCAGTATCATTTTGTCAAGATCTTTACTGCAGTCCAATTAAGTGTATGTATGTTTCCGAAAAGTCTGCAAGGACTCTGATTACATTTCAAAGTGTTTAATCACAGAGATAAATGTAGATAAAACAAGGATTCTGTGAGCGACTGCTCACTGAGGATGCCCCTGCTCTACGGTACATGTAAATATAGCTGCTAAGTAGAGAATTTGTTCATTTTTTGCTAAGGTCAATATCAAGTTACCAGAAAGTTGACATGCGAAAGATCTGAATTTAGTAAGCGCAGTATGGGACTCCTAAATGAAGTGATATACTAAATATCAAGTGGCTGTGATATGCAGTTTCAGAGAAAAGTGACGAAAATATCTGTTTCGGACGGAATTATTGACCAAGTCGGATAACAGGAAGTTGACAAGCAAAAGGTCTGAATTCGGTAAGCGTGGTATAGGACCCCTAGATGAAGTGATATACCAAATATCAAATGGCTGTGATATGCAGTTTCAGAGAAAAGTGTAAAGTGTGACAAAAATATATGTTTCGGATGGACGGACGGACGGACAGAGGTAAAACAGTATACCCCCCCCCACCTCCTCGGTGGTAATAATAACTGTAAAATATAAATATCTAAATATGACAAGGACTTGTCAAGAATGACACCTAAAATCATTAAATTTTAACAAATGGACAATAAACCTTGTTGTCTTTGTAGCAGTCAGACGGCTTCAATCACTCGTGGCCAGATAGCTCAATTATGGTAGCTAGAGCACCTGACTAGAGATTCAGGGGGCCCGGGTTCGAATCCAAGTCTGGTCCGCTGTATTTTCTCGATTCATATTATACATTTTCATATTACACATTTGCTGATATTGATTGCAGGTAAAAGTCCTGCAAAGGAGCAAAAACAACCAATGTTCGTCTTTTGGGTGTGAATACATTTAAGGAGGGAGGAATGTAATTGTAACAGAGACACGTTTGTGCCTCTGCTGAGGATCGAACCCGGGACCTCTGACACAACAGTCCAGTGCTCTACCAATTGAGCTAAAGGGTTAACCCACTAGCCAGAGCTAGTAGGAAGGCCTGTATCTCACACTACCACATAATAATAATAATAAAACTTTATTTCAAGAGTGGTCAGCCAGGTTCGATCGTCTGTGGCCTGAGTTAGCGACCTGGCTTCAGAGATTCAAGGGACCCGGGTTCAAATCCCCGTCTGCATGGTTGTCACATTTTCTCCCTTCCTGTAGCATCCTTAGCTAACCTGACAGTCATAACTCCATCTCAGTTTTTAGTTTTTATTGTCCCATTCAAAAATGTTTCATTGTCAGTCACCATGCTGTAGATCAAAACTGCTACCTTTTGATGCATGCATGATACAGATGGCCCTAGTGCCAAAACCTACTGAAAAACAGGACCTCCGATTTTAAGGTCCTTCTGCGACTTTCACTTCTATGTGGCAGGTGCCTGACAAAGGAACAGTCACTACACATGTTGATCGAATCAAGAATTGAACCCCCCAGACCTCCCACTAACAAAGCCATTGCCCTAAAGCATGTAGCAAATTTCAGATGCCATCATCATGTCAAGTGACAATCTATCTGTCCATGCCCAAGATGCTGGCAAACAACAGCACATTTAGAGAGTCGTAAACAAATTCAAGTGTCAGCACCAATAAATGCAAAACACAAAGGATGGCACTCAAACTTCTTATCTATCAATGTAAGAGTTACGCAATAAAAAAATCACTTCACCAGATCAAATCAGTACAGAATGACAAAAAGGGAAAGTTTTCTATGACAAAAATGATTTAATCATATAATAAGGTAGACCATCCCTTAGTCTGTCTCTCACAAGCTGTACATGACACCTAATTCCGCACAATAGACTCCGTCAGCAAAAAATGAAAACCCTTAGATCCAATTTGATTCCGATCCGAGGTACAAGACAAATTTATTGGTGTCTGGTGACTGACAAAACACAAGGTTACATAATTCCGAGCTTATAATTCTGCGACTGAGAGAGCTGGAGGAGAATCGCCAGGCAGTGTACGTAATCTCATTACTTATACTGGTCTGCTGAACACCGTCAAAATCCCAGAAAAGCCTTCGGACAATAAAAAAATGTCTTCCGAAAAGTGCCCGTGTTTAATGATTAACTATGACAGCAAAATCATCATATCACGAAGAACAACAAGATCCGTTACAAAGCATAGACATAAACAGCTGGAGAATGACCCTCAGGATAATATTGAACTTTCAGTTTGAAGAGAATTTTTTTTTGATCTATGTCTAGTAGATGCATTTATCAGCCTTGTTTAGAATATTTTTGTTCACATCTGCACTGAGAAAATATATATCTTTAAATTTTGTCAAGACCAAAGTTTGAAATCTGATATTGAAAATATAATGGAATTCTTCATTAATAAACAATACAATTATTCTACAGTTAAACAATAGCCTTTTATTTCCAATTAATGGTTCAGAAAGGCATAACGAATACATATTTTGGGAGGTAAATTTCTACTACAAGGAATGTACTGACATAATATAAAATCATATATTTATAGAAGTGCATTAAACAGCATGTACGCCACAGCAGTACTAATAATTAATATATATATACATACAGAATTTTCAGTGAAAAGGGAGACAATCCCTTTTCTCATTTTGTTCCTACAATTTGCTCAATCTAATGATGATAGCAGTAATGTTAGATGTAATGTATTGTACACTACTTGACTGTTTAATTCCATCCACAGCCTCACCAGTGATCACAGGAAAAAAAAAATTTGCTGAAATGTCAAGCGGAGAATTCAAAAACCAGCCGATAATCAGAGTTCAAGTCCATAAATCTGATATCAACAATTGCCCTGACACATGTAACAAAGATAACCCAGGACCATTATCATCAGCCAGGGCTTGCTCCTCTACCAATACAATATCCATATTGATCCTTAAAGTCCAATGGAAAAAAAAACCTCTTTTCCCTCCAATGGCCACGGTCTCTGTAACTGTTTTGATAAGGAGAGCCCTACGATATCACATTGTGTGATCGCTATTAGAACTAATGTGTGTGCTCAGTGTCGGCTGCTGCAGAGGGAGCCTGAGTGGTGAGCTTAATGAAGCGAGTGACCATTGTTTTAACCAGATAAAATGGGTAGGTGTGATTCACCTGCTGTCATCAACGAGAATCTAAAAATAACAACAAATTACTCATGACCCTGAGTCATCCAGAGACACAATCTTTTACATTAATCAAGATTATGCAACTGATGGTGGATCTTAATTCTCCAAGAATTGAAGATGAAGTATTCGGGGTTTTTTATATACTAATGCATTCGTAAGCTATTAATTGGAAGACCTTTTTTGTCCTGTTTTTTCCTTCTTTTTTTTCTGCAGTACTTTGAAATGTAATTTCCTCTGTCAACATACATCTGCCTGGATGAAGCGCAGGTAATAACGGTGATTAGTTTTTTTTGTCGTAAATGTACAATGACACATTCCATAACGGTTAGCTGTGTCGAGATGCTACCTCTCTCATTGCCAGGAAAAAATCTCTGTTCCACTGATCCGTGAATCTACCAAGCCATTATCGTAATTAAAAAAACAATCTCTTCTCCTCAAATTAATCTGAAAACAGGTCAATCATTTCGTAATTATTGGATGAATCAAACCACATTTAATTTCTTGGGAGTGAGACAGGATGCTTAGAATGGCCATGTTTTGAAACCATCAAAACTGTATATACCAATTCAGATTTCCAGTTTTAAGATATTTTAAATGAATTAACAAAACGTGTATCGAAGTCTCAATGTGGAAACCAATTTTATATTCTTCAACAATGAACCACAAAACTTTTTTTATGAATATGAAAATCTCCTAAACTTTTAACCTAAAGATAAAAATACCAAATGTGATGATTCCAATGAAATTCTACATCTTAAATCAAATATGACAACATTATTGCAGACAGCCCACTGTCACATAGTATTACATAATAGCTCCAATCTCTGTGATGAATGAAGGTGTACATGCTTAATCTCACACTAATGTAAAATCATCCATCAATGATATCCTAGGCAATATCGCATATTCAAGGAATAAACGTTCCATAATGGAACTATTTAATACAATGAAAGTGCGCTAGCATTCGATGCACGGCCTTCCTACCACTTCTTGTTAGTGCCCCGGCCGTTTATTTATAGTCCAGTCAATTTGTTAACCAACCTCAATGAGAAGATGCAAACATTATGGCATATTATACAAATGCCTGATTGGAACGAAATCAACAAACAAATTCTAAATCGTACTGCATGTATGCGCTGTGTGCTCGCAGAAAGCATTTGCATTGGCGATTCACTATTTTCATTTAGATACATGTCAATATGATTAAATTTTGTCACAGTTCCAAGTATTTTTTTTTTTTTGAAAAATCTCTTCATGTAGACTTCACTGTAAGTGATGCCTTGTGTTATAACTGATTTTTAATTGTTGATCCTATAGTTTACATGTTTTCGTCAGCATTGAAGGCCCTAGCTATAATGTGTACTCTATAGTGTATACATGTTTTCTCGCAATTGAAGGCCCTAGTTAATGTGTCGCTATAGTTATTACATGTTTCTCAAGCTTTGAAGGCCCTAGGCGTAATGTGTCGCTATAGTTATTACATGTTTTCTCAGGCATTGAAGGCCCTAGCTAATGTGTCCTCATAGTTATAGCTGTTGTTCTCAGCATTGAACCCTTAGCTATCAATGTGTCGCTATAGTTATACATGTCTTCTCGCATTTGAAGACCCTAGCTAAGCAGTATGTGTATCACTTAGATTCGACAACCCTATAGCTATTGATAGGGATTACTTATATGTGTCAATGCATTGCGTGATATAATGGTCCTATGGTTTTCTGTATCTCATCGCAAGACGGATGACTTTTACATTTATTTGTTGAATGGCTTGGAACAATCGCAACCAATGCTTCAATTTGCCCATCCTTAGTTAAATGTCACATAGCCACTGGGGACCGAAATTATGGAATGTGCTATATTCAGCCTATTTTTATTACTACTTGTGGTTTATATACTATTCGCAATTTCCAATGCATTTGTTATACCAGTAAATTAGGAAGTGGCAATGAAGATATTGCCTTGAGTTTGTTCATTTTCATGTGGTACAATACTTGGTGAAAGTGATCTGATATGCAACACCTTATTAAATGGTTGAAAGGGAAAACAAAACTTTCTGCCCACACTTAAAGATTTGAGAATTTAATGAATTGGGAGAGTTATCACTAAACTGATATAAATTATTGCAACTTCTAGACGTTCCGTGATCAGACGTTAATGGTTCATAACTGTGTCACATCTCTGGAAGTTTTTTCAATGAAAGTTCGAGTTCTCATGCCCTCGTCAGAATCGAGAGTCCTCGGAAACCCCTAACAAAGATAACATGGCGTCCATTGGATAGAATTTCTGGGATATATAGAAAAGAAATCGTAATTCACACAATTTGCAGATTATAGCATCTGATTACAGATAGATAAAAAGCTAGTATGGTTTTGAAAGTGAAGCCTTGAAGCGGTGGTTGGATGTTTGCCTGCCTGTCCAACTTGTAGAATTGTTACGGAGCTTCTCACATGTGTGGTGGGTGAATGGGGGGTTGGGAAAGGGGGGGGGGGTGACTCATATAAGAGTTGTTCGAGGTACTCCAAAGTCACGTGTTTACCAAAATTTTTGACTGATATGTCCTATGCTGTTTTTGATATATTAAAAGCAGTGAAACTTTTAATTGCATACAAAACAGAGATTGAATGATCAAAATGTGGTATTGTCTGTATTGAAAATTATATTTGGTATATTAAAAAAGCAGTGAGGTGAGGAGTAGATCTTCTGTAAATCCTTCACCCCCCTAATATTAGACCCCTCCCCACCCCCCTCCCTCCCTTCTTGAATCAGGCCAGTGTTGATTATGCCTCGGACTGAGATTGAACTGGGAAATCTCTGACCGTCCAGTTTCTATAAATTGATGCGAGCTAAACAACGTTTAATAGTCCAGTTCAAGTTACTCAGAAATAGGGCCCAACCTCAAGAAAATTGCAACACAAAGCTTTGTTTTTCACTGATTAATGATGATTAAATATTGTCTTTCAATAAAAAATGTTTACCGAAATCAACCCCGTGGAAAGGGGATTTTTTTCAGGAATAAAAGTTGAAATTTTGGGGAAAATCGTTAGAAAAACGGAAAATCTTATAGCATGCAAATAGTTTATGGGTTAAGAACACACGCATTATTTTTAAATAATATGTCAGCTTTGTTGGTGCAGTTTTGGAGTTTTAACAAGGTAGATTTTGAACATATATTTCGACATATAGCCAGAGAGTGTGAGGTGAAACATTCGAGTTTTTATGTACAAAAAAGTTGAGGAAAATGCATAACTCTTGTAACATTAAAATCTTTTATGTTGATGACGACAATGATTCATACATGAAGTCAAGGCATCACATTTTAACTAAAATATTCCCCAAAAACCAACCAAAAATTATAATAATATATAAAAATAAAAGGAAAAACGGGGGGGGGAGTAGAACAAGCCGTTATCTTTATTTCTCCGCGTTCAATGAAAACTTAACCGAAGAGCGAAGGAGATGTGGAAGATGGTTGTCTTTCAGTTTGCATATGGGATGAGTTAAAAAATAAAGTTGGAGTACAAGAAATTATAATGTCATTTTTAATAATGTGTCCATATCCGCAAGTAGCGGAATGTTCCTTTTCATTCACTAAGATAAACTTGTTATTTCGCTTGGGAAATAAAAGGAATAATCGTGATCATATTTCAACTGCCGGCATAATGATGGATTCTGGCTCTATAATTCCAGACTGAAATCAAATGTTCTCTATTTTCGTATATATTTGCACATTTCCAGCTTGGGAACCTGGTTAGAATAGTCCTTCAGTACCCTTGGTTAAAAGAGGCGATTAAATGGGACACAGTCCTTTGTGTGAGACCGCAAAAACCGCATGTCCCGCTGTCGCAGCAGGTGTGGCACGATAAAGATCCCTCCGGCTCAGAAGGCCATAAGCGCCGCAGCATATGAGACCCTAAATTTTAGACAGTTCCTTAACCGGGTGATGGTGACCTTACCCCTCCCCCCCCTCTTTCTTTTTTCCCCATGTTATATCGTCATTTAGATTTGCCGGTTAGGAGAAAGGGGCTGGTGTTTATCAGACGAGTGAGAAATTCTCATGTGGGATGTCAAACATATACAACAATCAATACATGTATGTACTTGAGTGTCGTTAAAATTGATGTCTAGTGTTGATATATTCAAAGGCACACTACGGGAAAAACAAATACATCGGCATATAGTTGGTCAGTCTCAGAATTTGTGCGGTATTCCTCGACTTTCTGGCTCATCTGTCGAGCTTTCTCTAGTTGTGAACTTTGTAAAGAGGGTTTTGGTATCTACTTTTAAAAGTATTTTTTAAGTTATAATTTGGATGACAGATCAGTATAAACAATGCAATAACTGAACTTAACTAAGGTAGATTTGACCTACGTGTACATTTCTTTAATATGGTTATTTTTTGGTTGACTTTTTTTTAATTGGTGTGTGTGTGTGTGAGCTGTAGAATGCCATGGATTCCTCCAAAATAGTTCAGATAAACATTTTTGTTAATGAAAATAATTATCCATTAATAACGTAAACACGGTTTTACAAAAGTATCGTTTGATATTTGCACCGTTGAAAGATAAAGTTATAATATATATTAGACATTTTCAAATTGCTTTGGAAGCTACAATATTCATCTCTGATTTTGTTCTGTTCTTGTGTAAAGGACATGAACAACTTTTAGAGCTAAATTTATCATTTGAATTTTTTAATGTAAAACATGCCTCTAATTTGTTTACATGCCCATAGCATCCGTACAGTGCTCATACTTCCCTCAACTCTGTACCTTCTACATTTTTTGCTGAGCCATTAGACATATAAGATACTAACCAATTCTAGCACTTTTAAACATTAAATAACTGCAGTATACTTTTAGCTCACAAACGTGGTCCATATCCCTTCTCATAATTCATTTGTTCAACATCTATCCGCAAAAGTTCTATCCAAAAAGTAATTTCTAAAATATTTTTTTTGCAATTTCTAAGGCCATTCTCCTCCCATTTCCCAGGCCCAGATAGCGGAATGACCTTGCCAAACGCGTCCTGAATGTTCTAGGTATATCCAATGTGCGATGAACAGTACTGCACGTTTCTAAGGTCCATCACCCTTAGTAGATCTAGCACTCTGTCCAAAGTCGGTATAATCACCCAAGCGTTGATTCTCACTTATAACCAGGCGTACAGTACTGAAAAATTAGCGTTTCTCTTCTCTTAACCCTTATCAAACACGGTGAGATATAGCGGTACACTTACCCACATGCTATGCTTACACAGTTACTGAATTTGCAATTTCTGGCGACCTTTCAAGGCGACGATTGGTCGGACTACCACCAGCACCTACTATAGAAATCATTTCCAATGAGTATTCATGTAACTACATATGTGTTGGCAAAAAATTATCTGCTGTAGTATCTCGTTGTACTTGCTTAATGAATAATATATAAACAATAATAGTACATTATAAACCAGACATTAATCAAACTGAAATAAACTTAAGTAAAATTCACAAAATGCAAGTATCGCAAAAAGCATGATAAAACCAAAATAATATTTAATGAAAATAATAATAAATCAGAGTACATGTAGTCAGCATGCAGCCGCAACAGAAAGCTTGTGAATATGAATATGTAAATGTATCCCCCTCCGCGCCACCGGTCTTGCGATGACCTGAGTGGTCAGAGCTCTCGCCTCGATGCATTGGAGGTCTGCGTTCAAGCACGTGATCGGCACCCGGCCGCGGTCAAGCTTAAGACGTTCAAATAGCGTTAGTGATTCTGTCCAGTTTTGCCACAAGAGCCTTCAGCATTTAGAAAGTGAGATTCAACGGTACTTTCGAGATATGACCTTAGAAACGGAAGTCCCCGTTACACAAGCAGGTTGACACGCTTAAAGAACACTCGCTGCATAAAAGGCCCGTAAGTTGCCTAAGCATCAGGTCTAAATTTACAGGCCCTGTTACCCCGGCAATTGTGCGTGACTGTATCTCAATCAATGTAGTCGAAAAATTCTCAACGTAGAACGATAATCATCAATACACCCCCCCCCCCCCCCCCCCCCCCCCCCCCCCCCCCCCCCCCCCCCCATATTTAACGTCTTGTTCGTCAAGCACAGGATGACAGATGTCATATGCATTGTTATGTTCCCAAAACATACAAAAGAACTAATGTAAATAAATATCTTCCTTCTCACCATTACACTGCAGAAAGCGGATTCTGATTTGAATTATAGATTTGTCATAGAGCCAAAATAAATTTCTACAACAATTGAATCCGGCATACAGTACTCCATACCCTTAATTATTTTGAATGTGACCTCCTTCTTCCCAGCGTAATCACAAGTATTACGTAACATTTATACGTTCTATAATGTGCTTGTTGCGAAGTTATTTTGTACAAAAGGAGCAATTAATCAGGGGAAAAGACAACAATTGGTTTGTAGACATGTCACATAGCATCACTTTATTGTAACCGGAAGGAATGCCAGTACGAGACTTTTAACATATCTTTGATTACGTCAGCTTCTTTGTTGATTAAATCATAAAGTCTTCAAAATGTACCATACGATACCAAAGACAAGTGCAAAGTAGTAAAAGACTTATTCATTTGGAATCATCAGCTTTAGTATTCTAGTGAAACAATTTTTTCATGACTTTTTGTTTCAAGATCCTTGACGTCGTATAATGTATGGAAGCCGTCAGTGTGTTAAATCGCGCTAAATCAAAATGTGGCAATTTGAATTGTTAATTAAAGTACTTTCTACGCTGATAATTTTGGTAAACCTTTTTTCATTTCATTAATTTCATTATAAACAACGTGTAAATGCAGATAAACCTTGTGTTGCAATTTTCTT
>CAJDSM010085390.1:0-15490 GCA_903981925.1 Ostrea lurida
CCGGACTGAGTGGCTGTTTAATAAGATTAGATAACTATGTATTGTATTCTTATTGTGTAAGATAGTGGTGGGAGTTTTTGTAGTGGGTATTAGTCTAAATTGTCAATTTTGGCTGTAATTGTGCACTGTTTTTTGGTTCATGAGTTTTTGTTGCTTGGTGTGAGTGTTATATCAAACAGATTTGTTGGTATGGCTTATGACGTGGGGGTAATATTATGTTTGCAGCTTTGGGAGAAGATATGCCAGAGGTGGATGACTTGAATGGAATAAGTTTGTGTAGTGCAGGAATATTTCTATCGAGGACTGGAACGTGTTAGTTATGCTTATTGTTAGTCTTGTGAGAAGGGTGATATTTTGTTTCTTTCACTTTGAGTTGTATTACGGCTTATCTGATTTCCTTCAATTGTTTTGTCGATATTTGCAGGCTTAATGACCGGGTTGGCAAGATTGGAAGACTACTGGGTGTGTTGTCTTGTTTTTGAGAGTTCCGACGAGGTGATTGGGTGTTATTGAATGTAGTATATGTCCTTTGTGTGATGTGTGGGCATATCAGCATTTATATTATAGTATTGTTGTCTGTTATTTGTTATCTTAGAGCCTATAATTGTTTGACTGTATGTCTTGAGCAATATTTATATGTCCCAAAGTGTGTGGCGTATTTCTTGATTGTCTGCGATCTTCTAATTGCAATCATTGTTCAAGTAGCGGTATAGTAACTTCGAATCAATTGGAACAGAAAGAGTTTATGATGTTTTTTGTGGGTAAGGGGTAGGTGCGGAGTTAAAGTGTGATGGTAGAGACCTATTTCTTATATTTTTTGTTCTTGTGGTTTTTTGTGCATTTAAGGCAATATATGGTATGTTAGATAGAGCTTGATACATCTTGTATGTGCTGTTTGGGTCTTTTTGAATAGATTAGATGATGCGTGTGCTTTTTGGTTCCATTGATTCTGCCTGTTTGAGCATTACGATGTTTGTTGTCCGTATATTTATGTTTTTCGTTGGGTTGACACTTTGAGTAGTTTAAAAAAGCTCTTTTGTTTTGACTAAATCAAGTTTTCACTATATATTGAGTATGAAACTAACATTTTCGTTAAATATCATTTTTGTTTTATTTTTTATTTAATACGCAGAGTTTTTCATTACAAACAAAGCACATTTAGTTTTTATTTTATCAAATACTTATAAGGAAAGACACATAGTTACTTTACCCGGAGTAGTAAAATGAATAATCATTGTACCGTTTATCGATTGGTATACTGATTCATAATTAGTTCTAAAAGACAAGTTAACTGTTTGGGTTCTGCAATACGCTCTTAGTATGATATATTTCAGTCACCGGAACGTTTCAGACTTGCTCAACACGCACAGTTTTTTTTTTTTAGGGTGTGGGTTGTTGGATTTGTTGTGTGATTACTTACTGTCCGTCTGTACTGACCAAGCGGCTTGTCATTTCGTCAAGTCAAAGTGTGGTTGTCGCAAACTGTTCTTCGGATTTGTGTCATACAGTATATCGTTCATCATATTAGATATGAGTGGTGAATATAAATGATCTGTGTGTGTACTCGAAATTCTATGATGAGATAATTCCAAACATGTTACGCTGTGTAGTGCGCATTTGACGAACTGGTGATAGTAATGCTGCAGTCCACTTGTCAAGCAGTGTCCACTGATATTTTCGATGTTTTTCGCCGCAATTGCAATCTATGTGAAAAGAAGGTCTTCCTTCCGATGTCGATCTCAGAGAAAGTGTCGTGCTTTTCTTGTCCTAGAATAATCTTGTCTTTGATATTTGAGTTGGTTGGATCGTTTAAACAAGCTGAGAATGAAATGGCTGGATGATTAATAGGCGTGTGAGGGTATGTTTGGTGTGGTGGGCCGACAGCTTTTGCTAGGGTAGTTCGGTATGGGTTATTTCGTGCGGCGTGTGGTTTTTGTTTCCATTGGAATATACTACACAATCAATTTAATAGCGGTTGCTCTCTGCTTGTTATCCACCTTTTCAGAGAAACGTCATTTTTTCGAAACAAAGACGAACTGGTCTAAAAACATAGATCCAAACCTCTCTGATTTCTCTGCTATTTCGATACTTAATGTGATACGTTTCAAATTTGCAGGTTTTCTGACATTGAAACTCTTTGGCAAACTCATAATGAAAAATCATATCCATGAGCCTTCTAGCGGAACGTTTGTAAAAAATACAAATGTAAAGCGTATGGAACGATAAACAACCTTTTTCATTAAAATTTTCCCGTGCTCTGGGTCACGATTTGCTCTCGACCCACGTCTAATAACGAAGTCATATGTGTAAATGAATGCTAAATATAAAATCGTGTACAAAATGTTTTATATTTTATAAGTAATTCAACATTTATAGCAAAGGAATTATAAATATGCAAATAATAAAATATCTATAAACGTACTTCATATAAATTAAGGCTTGGTCCAACGGAACTTTGTACGCGACAACCCTGTAATCGTGCATTTGGAAAAAGTTTTCAATCACATTCACATATATTCCGCTTTGGACTAAGTCAAAATTTCCTAGATTATGAATCCATATGGATAATGCGAGATGGCCCAGCGTCTTGATACCAGTGATCTTCTCGTAGTCTAACCGAAAAGGGGTGACTTAAACGTGGAATTGTTTTGTAATGAATGGTAAATTTTTTTTTCTAAAATTCTAACTTCATTGACAGGATGGAATGGTCAGGGGAATTAAAATTGTTATGGACAAATAAGTTATGGGTTTACCTACCATTTATTAATGTTGATATATATTATGTCCCGACTTTTCTTTTCTTGAGTGAACCTCGCACCTCTCGTTCCCCACAAAATCAACCAAGAGGGTTAACATACTTTCAATTTGCCGATAGAAACATACATCTAGACAGATTATAATACAAGGTATCATTGACATACAAGCTCTTCGAGATGGCGTTATGATTCGGGGCAGGACAGTTGAAAAAAGCTACTGCACTAGCCTATGTGGATTCTTGTCAAGACGAGGTTCAGTAAATAGTACCTCCTCGCACTCAGTATAATTTCACGCTTGTGTGGACGCCAGAGGATTAGCGGTCACGAAGGAAGTGTTTATACGTATTCTTGATAGGTTCGATTAAATACAAAAATTGCTACACATGTCTTAAAACGATCATCTGTATTATTTTTCGTAATATTAGCAGTGGATGAAATACAAATCATTGTATGACGAATTAAGTAACATTGCTTCCGATTTGGTTACACTTTGAGGGACTCCAGCTGTAACCAAGGGCCAAGGGTAACGTACCACCATCACCTTTGCTGAGCGGATATTCTTTATTATCTTCCATTTACGTTCAATTGTCGGGATCCAATCCGTAGAGCTATTTTATACCAAAGAATTGATGTAATATAATATCTTACGAGCTGTAAATTCCAAAATCGTTCAGACCTCACAGGATGAACACTGAAATAGCCATGCACCGATATATCTTGCTAGAGTTATTCCATGATACAATGACGAATCGTTAAAACTCCACAAGTGACAAATTAGCCAATCTATTCACGGTACGTACGAAACACCAGGAAAATGAGACACTACTATCCGTACCGAAATCATCCGCAACGCGATGTTTGTTAGAAGGTATATAATATATGAGTGAGAGTAGTTCCAGCAAAGGGTCGAAAAGAAATAAAATGCACCTAAAGCAAAAAGATCATAATACATGGAATTTCAAAAATACTGGCAGAGGTATTTCCATAATACCGGCGCTGCAACAAACTGTGAGAGGTGATATGGATCAACAATCATAGACAACATATGGTAGTCCAAGAATGCAAATTCAGATGTTATGGTAACAAATCCAGGCATGCGAGTTGAGAGGCGCAAAGTATCTGAAAGACAACACTTTCTTTCGAGATAAGTACCGGTGACGTAGCGACTCATCAATTAGAAGGCCTGTCGGCATATTATAACAACGTGTACTATCCGTTTAAATTCGAGCTAAATGTTCTCGTGCACAAGAATAGAAGATGAGAAAAGGACATGTGGTTCCAGAGTCTCCTGTTTATCGGCATTAGCCCCCAATCGCCACCAGAAAATCTATCAGCGACAGACGAGCAAAAAGACAAAAGAATAAAACCTTTAGTTGTGTTTGCGATGTACCATGTAAGAGTGCTTGATTTGACGGACAAGAACTGTAAGCAACAATTTCCCCATTTTCACCGGAGAGGAATAAGCTCAAAGGGCTTATCACAATGGAGGCATATTTAAAACAACACATCGGCCAAGAGTAACTAGACCCGTATACGGCAGGTGGTTATGGTAGAGTTAAAGGGGCCACACTGTAGTTAAATAGGTACGTGAGAAATGAAGCCCTTTGGCTCTTGTGTTGCATGGATGGAGAGAGGAAATAGAGCGAGGGTTGTTGTTGATAAGTGGCTTCCATCAGTACCGGAGAACTATTGCGTTGATTTCACCTAAAATATGAGCTCTCTCTATCGTTGTATGTCTCTTGGTTTCCATGTTAAGAGATGCAAAGAATTGTTAGGTACACTGCCAGATAAAGTGCTTATGATCTGCTAAAAAAACACTAGATTGGCATAAAGGAATCAAATATATCGATGCCATGTGAAGTTCTTGTCAAGATTCTGCAAGGACATAGTAGAATATACTATCTCCACGCATAAGCAACCGAAATGATGAAAATAAAAACTAACCCGATTTGAATTTAGACCTTGGTTGGAGGTGGCACACTATCGTGTTCTAGGACACTTATGTAGCCGTTGCGAAAAAAAAAATATAAACTGGACAATGAAGGAAGATGGTGTAGATGTGTATACTACTTAAACTAAGTAACACAGGAAGATAGGTGTATACAAAGTTTACATTTGCAGATTGCTCTCAATGTATTGGAGGGTAGATAGATTAGATGACCACGATACGACAAATATTTGGACAATATGGTCAGAACGCTAGAAATGATTTCTTCGGGTAACTCTAAGATATAAAAGTCTCCGCACTAGACTTATGTGGTCTCGAATTAATGAAGTAAGGTACTAATAAAACAATAATCGTTTCTAGCTATAAACACTTCAGCCGGAAATTCTAACGGTAATGAGGAAATTATCATAATGGTTTTTTTTATTTTTCTCTATTAGATTTAGCCTTTTTCATTTTTTTGTTTAAAATATCTTAGAGTTTATTACTTCTTCACAACACAAAAGATTACAATAGCATGGATCAAACATAGAAGTCGAGAAGGATCAATAGAATATTTTATCGACATATTATAAAAAAATTGAGGTAGAGCAAGAGGAGCATTTTTTGTGAGAATGGTTAATTAAACAAATAACATTGACCTACTTCCTCAGGTAATGTATATTGGAGTCTCGTATTTGGATATGGTGTTAACGCATGATAAAGTATTGAGTTAGAGAATGCCGAACAGAACCTTGTAATTTTGAATCAAGAAATCTGGGTGATAGTTACAGCAGAAACGAGCAATGTAGTAGGGTTCTAAATAGAGCACAAATGTCGTTTCAGGGTATACAGGGTAGTCTTTTGCACTAACTGAATATATCTAATAGCAATTTGAAGATGTGGTGTGGACGGCATGAATCGTGTCTATCGCGATTATTGTGGGTCTTGGGTGTATCTTAGGAACACTGTTCAAGCCATGAAACGGGCATTTGAGTCACTCAGAGCGGAAGCTAGAGCAATAAGTGTCAGCGCATCAGGCCGGTTATGGAGTAAAGCTGAGCGTCATATCCTGTGTATTGTTGCGCTAGGAAGATAAAAGCTGTTTTGTCCACAGACACGAAAACACATTAACCAGTGCGTCCCAAAGTTGTTCTTCGATGTTCGTATTTGACTAGGAAATCGCTTTCGCAGGTCGAGACTCGACGTTGTTTCTGTCATAATGGAGAGGTTAGATCAACACGTCTTATTCTTGGTCGTCCATCGAGAGGTCAACCTAACCGACGGTCTGATCAAGAGATAGCTTGGAGTGTACTGCCATATGTCTAAGCGTCAAGGGTTTTTCAGAGTTGCTGTCAAGTTTTCTAAAATCTATTTGTAGACTTTATGATCTTATACAGTCACAGGGGTTGCGTCTGTAGATACTGGTGCCAATACGTTTTGTTTTAGTATTCTATGATCCTTTCACGGTACCAACATTAGAGCTGTACACAGGGTCCAGCCGTCAGTTCCGCACCGCCCAAATCATTGAGCCGCAAGGCGATCATGCGTAATCCATGCCTCAAGTACTGCATCGCTAGATGTGACACTAAATTCGAGCGTAAATGACTGGGCAATTGCTGTGCATATGGACCCCGTGTTTTGCTTTTTTATCTGAGATCGCAGTGCTTTTGTGTAAGACTTTTCATGATGCAGCGTAGGCCGGGTATTTGGCGTATGCTAGGGTGCCAGATCGATTTTCATAGCTTGAACGTGTTGTTTACTATAACAGTGTTGCACGATTTTGAGAGGCGAGCACGATTCGATTGTTTGGAGGCGGTTACGAGTTGATTTGGGTTTGGGAGTGGGATCAAGTAATAAATACGACACACGGTAAGAAGTATCTACGATTGCGAATGGTTATTCTGTGAGCAGTGCAACCTTACGGGCATCCGATACCCCACGCAAGTGTAGGTGTTTACTGAGACCAATGCATCGATCTAGACCGTATATACTGCCTACCTATCGTGTCGAAATGACTTTTTACATAAATATGTGATGATACAGATAATATGTCTTGCTCCTCTAGCTAGCACGAGACGATAAAATAGAAATCAAGTATACGTCGCAGTACGATCGAGACATACTCGCAGATCAGCTTGAGAACTGCCACCACTGATAGGAATGAACTTTGGTGACGTGCTAGTTCTCTTTCAGCGTCGAAGTTCCCCGAACTCGAAACCCCGACTAACAAGTATCACAAGTTCAAACGTAGGGTCAATTAGCTTCGCTTGCTGGGAAAAGCTACATTTTATTGTTCTCCATGCGCAGTTATTCAAGAGACTCCCTCGGTCCAAGTGAGTCTATTTTCCGAGAGATAATGCAAGAGGAACTTTCTGCTTGCTTTTTGGGCGACGGAATGGAATCAACTGCCACAGAATCTTCTTCCGGAGACTTATCCGAAAGCAAGGCCAAAGCGAGTGGACCGCTCTTTGTGTGCTGTGCTCTTGTCGATATAAAATAGTTTCTCTGCTCAGGGCACGGCTTGAGGTACAATACCAGGATATGAAAGAAATTCATTTGCAGACAGAACAACTGATTGTATAAACGAATTAATGGTGAATTTCTTCGCGTCCTTTCAATCGCCAGTGTCTGATAGAATTAAAGAATATTCTCACACTACTGTAGTTGTTATGACGAGGGAGTAAAATTGAGTTAGCTCATAAGATGCCTCTGTTATGTTACGGCTTCAATGAATTTGCGAGTATAAATATAAACACATCAAACTACCTTGTTCGAAGTGTAATTGTTTGATTTTTGAAGATATATGTTAAAGTTCTATGAACATTCGAAGGTGGAGAAAAATATATCGTGGTTGATTGTAAATAAAAACAATATAATTTGTTATAATTAAATGTTAGAATTGAGTAAACAATCAGACTCGAGATTCCGGTTATAATTCCAAATTTGTGTATAAATAGAGGGTCGAAGTTCCAACTTATACAGTGAAGGCGAGTTTGGCATATTTAGTACAAACAAGGTACGGGTACAAATACATCCGAACCTGACAAATACACTACATAAAGATATTCTCTTCTTTTACAGTTTTTAGACTAGTTAATTAAGTAATTGTAATAATCCAATAGTAAAGCAATATATGATATAACGTATAGGTGTGAATAAGTTCGTAGGAAACACTATTCAAAAAAGAGAGAAAAAGATTTGCGAGAGGGGGAGTGGGAGCGATCAAAGAGAGGAACACATTATAATTCCAAAATGTTCTACCTTGTAAAAGCTAGTAAAGAATTATTTAAAGCATGAAGAATGTCATATACAAAAATATCAAATTCTAACTAATTATAAAGAAATATAGTGTATAAATCAAGTGGTATAAATGTTTGAACGACAGAAAGAGATGCCGCCTAAGAAGGGCGAGACAAGTGTGATATTCAATCTCAAAATGTAAGATCCTTAAGATAAAAGATACAAAAAAAAAATACAGATCAGTTGGGCACTCAATCACGGAACTCGTAGGGCACCACACACTCAGAGGCGGTGGTGGTAGTATTAAGTAAATAGTTTCCTGTCTAGTGAGGCAGGGTATATGAGCATTCTGACTGCTGGAGAAACGCAAGAAGGCTTTCACTAAACAAATTTACCCTGCACTGATGTGCTCATAGTTCTTTTGAATCAGTTGCAATCCTCTGGTATAAACAACGGAACAGTGGCCAGTCGGCAGGTGCCCTAAATATCAGTGTGGTGAAAAACGGCTTCAAGGACATCAGAGACGGTTAATCCATACACTATATGAGATGGTAGAGTAGTCATAATTAGTCATTTCTATCAGCATGAGTTCTACCTTGTGGTTTCTTTTAGATGCATTTGACAAAGAATTCATGACAGGGGATTCCTGTTATCATTAAAAAATTTGGTAGAGAAATCCCCTAAATTGTTAAACTGGCGGCCGCTACTCCGATTGAAACCTATTGGAAGACACTTGTACTGTTAAATAGCTGCCGCTTTATATTGACGTGATCAACTAGAATACTCTCAAGAGAGTGATAGAAAAATAAACGAAGCAGCTGCACTCAATGCCTAATAGCAACAGACAGCACCTTGCTCTGCCAAAAACAAGTTGTGGCAATAACAAGGACTTTCCTCGATTCAAAAACTGACTCTCAATTGATATATAACTCCGAGGTGGGACACAGGAATGCTTCAAACGGATGCGGAGTAATTGTGTATGCATCCCCTGTCGACCGCGGATCACACCTAGTCGTAGAGCCCTTATTGGTTTAAGACAAGATTCATAGTAAACGGAGTAATCCGTAAGTCGAAAAATCCAGTGTATAAAATAGCATGAAACATCAAAAGCACTTGGAACGCCAGTGGCAGTTGGAACTGGTACACACTAAAGATTGTTTAACGACCATAGAAATTTGAACTTAAAACGTGTCTGTTGAAACCCCAGCAACATCAAATTCGATTTAGGTACTAAGTAGCCTGCCTCAGTTAAATAAATCTGGTAACACCTTTCTTGGCCTGCTCTGACCGCCGGTTAAAGGACTTACGTTTGAAGACATTCTTGAATCTTATACCATATCCAAACCCAATATTCGGATCATAATTTAGGTCCGATAACTCTGTTTGACCATGAAGACTAATAACGGGTAGTTCGTATTGGATCAGATGAATTAATTTTGGGTGACAGTAATGGGAAGTTATGAGTTACAAGATGTAATTTACCTTAAAAATCCCCATTCACAACCTTGGATTTAATTTTATGCAGATTTTAATTCATATTGAAATTAAAAAGTATTAAAACAGAACAAGTAGGCTCAGAAACAATAAATTTGTTTTTGTCTTTATTAGGCGATGAAACTTAAATATTACGAGGGGGGGGGAGAGGGGGGGGGGGGGGGGAGGGGGGGGGGGGGGGGGGGGGGGGGGATTACATGTTGAAAAAAATAGTGTTGAATTGCGATTATTGATTATACTTATGATCTTCATGATTTTGTGATGAGATGAATAAACCTCCATGCTTAACTTAACGTGGCTATTGTTGAAATTGAGGTGTTAGATGTCACTTAAGTTAAATTCTGTGGTTTTTCCCTGCCAATCTCTAATTACTTGTAAATTCATGCTCCTAATTATGAAAATAGGTCCTCTAGATCGTAATTCAAAACCCAATTATCAGATACTAAACAAAACAGCAAATTCTTCCAACAACACACCAAATGACATATTGAAGTAGATATATACCTTTGTTTTACAAATAAAAAGACAATGGCTTTCTAAGATTTTCAATGATTATAAATTGCCCAAGTCATTTGGGGCAAGCACTTGTATTTGGGATTCTGAACTTCATGGTAATGCAAATGATTTTCTTTCCTTGTCAGTCTTTATTCATAACACAATTAAACAGATTTAAAATAACACAATTTTGCCACATGACGCTAATCGTGCTATTTGCTTTACTCCCGCGTTGACGTCCGGCCATTTTGAAATGTTCAATACTCTGTGAAAATTCTTAATTTCAAAGACGATTTTGTAGCATATAAAAGTTGGTTCTGACTGAATGTTTTTTCATGTTTCATATAGTTTAGTGATGTTTTAACTTTTACGAATGCGAGAATGATCCACTTTTTTCCAGATAAATATAAGATAAAAAGGTTTGAAGAAACACGTCTTTTTATCACTAACGCAAAATGCCGGAAAATTCACCAAATGATTGTATTTAATTTGTGAGACACCACTAATTCCATTAGAACTGCTATAAAACACTATTTTTCAAATGAATTTTGAAAGCAAATAAAATCTTTTTCCGAACATAGAAAATAAAAATATCATTATTCCAATTTTCAAAGAACAATAACATAACGGAGGCGACTGTATCGGGTCAAAAGGGGTAGAGCAGAGATCCCAATCTATTTTTTTCTTATAATATGATTAGCAAATATATTGAAAAAAGTTTATACCATGGTTCTAATTACACACTCCCCGCATCCTGCAATCGAGCCTTGGATGTGTAAGTAAAATTCGATCGGTACCTCTTAATAGGTAAACAATATCGCTGAAGGGCCAAACGTGACTTTAACATGTTCGGACTTAATACAGTTGGATACTAAGGTTCTAGCCTCTTTCTGATTTCTTGCTGGAATATTGACATTTAGAGTCGAGAATAATGCTTTTATCCTTTTTTTTGGTGAACAAATTAGGCTCTGGGGATCTTGAGATGAAAAGATCAATCATAACCGACAAAGAATATTAGAACTTTTAAGTTTCATACACAAGGAATGGTAATTTACAGCGACATTTATAGCGACCTTTATTTCTACTAAGTAATTGGCATAAGGCTCAACTGCTGAGGTTAACCAACACCTCTCATCAACATACAAAACGAAGACCAAGTTGTTGTTGGCAGGGGGAGGATTCAAAGCGAAAGCGAAGTAAAAGAAAGGAGTTTAGAGGATCGAGCAAATTTTCGGTAACATGCATAGTCCAGTTGAAGCGTCGTTATAATAAAATCATACTAGTAAGAAAAATATGTGTTAATCGAGTTTTAAATAGACCTCGTAGATATAAATTGGCTAAATCTACCCCTGGTGTTGAAAATATAAAAGCTAATACTTTGACGGCTGATTTGATCTTTAATCAATCTCATAGATCCCGGTGAGTCAAATGCTGTCTGATGTTGTTTTCATAAGCATTTGTTAAGCCGTTTTCACACATCACACTTGATTTGACTTACCGACTGTTTCGTTTACTGATCAAGAATAATGGGCTCACGGGGTGTGACCGGTCAGCAGGGGATCTACTCCTCCTAGACACCTGATCACCTTGGTGGTGTCCAGGGTCCGGAATTTGCCCAACTCCGTTTTTTTGGTAATTCTAATTTAGGACTTACGAGATTGATCACTGTTCGTATATCTTTGCGTTTTACATTTATACACTATAAACTTTATAGTAGTTGTATTTGTTTTCAATTATGTTTTACATACTACTTACAATAGAAACATTTGAATTTTTTTCTTATTAATGATCCCATCTCCTCTCTCGCATCTTGTTCTTTAGATAACTTTCACATATAGTTAAAATGTATGGTATATATATAGTAAGAGAAAATTTAATGTTGATTCATCGTATTAAATTTTATAATGTGCATGCATGTATATACTTGGACAAAAAAAAAGTTAAGGATCATGAATTTCAAATAATACATTTATCAAACAAATAACAACATATTTCATCACAACTATAATTATCTTTCAATACAAACGAATTAACACAAACAATATTTATTTCGTTTTTATCCAAATCCAATTGAAAAGCGTTAAAACAATACAGAAGAAGGCATCTTGTAACATTACCGCGAGGTACCGGTCTCCTAAATGAAATTAACAGAAAGAGGTTTTTGGGGGGAAAAAAATTTAGCCATGGAAAAGGACGGATTCACGCCATAATCGTTTGTATAAAGTTAAAAAAAAAGAAAAAAAAAAAAAAAAAAAAAAAAAAAAAAAAAAAAACCAATGATTGGTTGTATTTATTGTATTTTTTTGGCTTTTTTCATGTTCGATTCACTTTGATGAGGTCAATATGGTGGTATCGACCCTCTTCTTTCACGTGCCTAGAAAATAAAACCAGCGCGTAACACGTATCTTCTTACTGCAATGCATTCGATAAGTCCTGCGGAAGAAGATTTGTGGCAGTTGATTCCACTTCCTCGACCAAAACATGCAGAAAAGTTTATTTCTCACCGATTCTCGGAAAGGCACTGGACGGGCCTGAAACTGCCTGCTGTAGCTTGTCCAAGCATGTGTTCTAAAAACCGGGTTAAGATCGGAGAGGAGGCTCAGCCAGTCCAACTCTCGCCTGGATAGTTACTCAGTCTTCCAGAATTTTTTAAGTCGGTTACAACTCTAGCCCGTGGAAGGGAAAACAAGCAATCAATTCATCAAAATAAGAGAAAAAAAAAAAAGAAGTTCAATCGCCGATAGCACCGGCTACGGGTCTGGACGTGGGGTCTATGAACCCTCAGTCTCGGTATCGGATGCCCGTAAGGTTGCCTGCCGATACGTGAAGTCAGTCTGTTCGGTTTACCTAATAACTGATTCCAACCCCCACAAACATCATGAACAGTTGACGCCCAAAACGGATCGTGCTCAGCAACAAGTACAGACGTCAGCATATCGCTCACTCACCCTGCATACGCCAAACCCGTCGCTACGGCATCATGAAAAAAAAAGTCTACACACTATAAAGCGCGGACTCATCGTAAAAAGAACAGGGCGGTCAAATTGACGTGCAGCAATTGCAGTTTACGTGATTTCCGTGTCGATTGTTGTAGTTGGCTGTTTTTTCTGGTGTCTTGGCGGTCAATTTTGGGGGGCGGAGACTGCTGGCCGAGGGAAAGCTCTAATTGTTGGCACCCAGTGTAGTCTGTTACGGAACAGTTTTGTTGCTCGCGCCGTTAAACGCGCGCACCCGCTGTTGCCTAGTTTTGCAAAAGTCTTATTGAGCTTGAAGCACTGTGGTGTCTGGAAACCTTGATTGAAAAAAAAAGAACCCCGCACCAGATGCGCCCCGCCCTCCCCCCGTCCCCCCCCCCTCCCCCTCCCCCCCCCCACCTCCCCACGCCCACCCCGCCCCACCCACACACGTAGCTAGGAAACATCTTGGCAGCCTCCCGCGTCCGTGGATGCTATATCTGTAGCACTTTACAAGGCACATCCGGTTAAGGCTACCATTGCGCTTAGTCCGCCCAGACTGAGACAATACAATATTGCCAAAGTAACGGGTCGCCCTGTTCTGGACGAAGCGGAGTTGAACCCATCTCGAACGACCAAGAAGAGTGGTCGTCCTAGTCAGCAACAAGCCCAGTCTGGAGATGGAAGCGAAATCAGATGAACTAAGTATAATGTAGAGAAAAAAGTTGTTTCCATGTAATCGATGAATGACAAGATACTTTGGGACACATTAACGGTGTGGCGAGCACCAGTTTCTGAATCAATACCAGATTGGACCATACATCCTAACGGCCTGAAGCTGCCTTGTCCACGCCCGTTAAATGAACGTCTCGCATGGCTTGTAAATGTTCGCAAAGGGAGTCACCAAACAGAATATCGAAATGCCTCCATCAAACTTCAAATGACGAAATTTTTTTGACTACCCGTTACCCTAGCAAACACTTTGTTTTTGAACCTGTGTCGCGAATTCCACCCAAGCATTCAATTAAGCACGCATTTCACAATCTACAGGTAACACAAATCAATCAATAACATACTGAGGAGTATCAACTGTATTTTATTCCAAAAAATATAATCTACCAATTTTTTTAATTATTCGAGAATCAATGATCCTTACTTTTTTTGTCCAGTATCATATGTGAAAGAAAATAAAAACGATTAAACAAAAAAAAAAAAAAAAGAAAAAAAACAAAAACCATGAATGATAATCCTCAATGTTTATAGAAAAAGATATTTAATTGATATATAATTACACAACATCGACTGAATATCTTAAAAGTTAACGAAACATGTGCTATCTATCTACCAATAGGAAAGAACTGAATAATTGATACACCTATCTTCTTTATTAATTTACACATACCACGCCTTCTTGTGTATTGACTAACCAGCACGTAGTGTGCCACCTCCAACCAAGGTATAAATTCAAATCGGTTAGTTTTAATTTCATCTTTCGGTTCTTATCGGAAGATAGTTTTTATCTTCGAATGACAACGTACATGGTCATATGATTTTACCAAAGTGGTTGTTTACCAGATCTAAATCTATCGAGTTCAAATTTGCTCTTAAAAACAAGAAATACGAAACTCTTCTGAACATGAATGGTACTGAAGAAAACACCACCCTCGCCTCTTCTTCATCATCGCCAAGCAAAGGCATTCCTCCTATTCTCATTGCCTTTACTTCACTACAGGCGTTGGTTTTCGTGGTAGCCTGCACCGGAAATGGAATTGTTGCTACAGTCTTTGTCCGTCACATCAAGCCAATGTCCGCAACAACTAAGTTTATTCTTTGCCTTGCTGTCGCTGATTTTTGCGTGGGGCTATCATCGGGCTCACAAATCTTTTACTTGTTTTTTGGAAATTTGTCGAAAAATATGTACACTTGTTTATTGCGATATCAAGTTGTCTTCATGATGACTTTGGCCTCTCAACTCGCTGCCGGCTTTACAACTCTTGATCGATACATTGCTATTTGCCATAACGCTTACTACAGCCGGATTATGAAACCTTCAGTTGTAAATTCCATGATTGTCTTTTTGTGGATTTTTTCTTTGACCCTTGCTGGACTACCCTTTATTTACTTTAACAACTGGGATGATGGCGTTAGATGCATCTTCGGCTACCTATTGCATGACTGGATTTACCTTGTATCTGGAATAACTGAATATTCGTGCATGGCTATTTCAGTATCTCTGTATGGTCTGATTTTGAAAACAGCTCGTAAGATATATGCGAAATCTTTGAAGAAAGCCTCGGAGGGTCCCGACAATGAACGTAAATGGAAGATAATAAAGAATATCCGCTCAGCAAAGGTGATGGGGGTACGTTACCCTGGCCCTGGTTATCAGCTGGAGTCCCTACAAAGTGTACCAAATGCGGTAAGCAATGTTACTTTAATTCAGTCATACAATGATTTGTATTTCATCCACTGTAATATGACCGAAAAATAATACAGATGATCGTTTTTAAGAATGTGTAGCAATTTTGTATAACAAAAAGTCGATTAACCCTGCGTATTCTGGCCCAGCTAAAGGGATATAAAATGTCTAAGATCACAGGACGTGCTTTCTGTACCAAAACCTT
>CAJDSM010085416.1:5633-16632 GCA_903981925.1 Ostrea lurida
AATATGTTTTCGGAAGAACCAAGTGCACTTCCCAATGAACTATATTTTTGCAAGGTCATGAATAAAAGTAAGCAAAATCAAACATCGGATATTTATCTATCATTTTGAAATCTAACAGGGCAAATTTATATCAATATCAGTGTAAAGATTGCTATGGACCACCCAATCTCAGTCGCCTCTTACGACACGTAAGGATGCTGAGGACCTATTCTAACCGGATCCCACGGGTTTTAGTTATAGTATATGTGGAATAAAAAGTGACCTTTTTGCACCTTAAGCAATGTTCGTTTCCTCGCTTTTGGATAACTGTTAGCGAATACTATTGCTTCGCGCATTTGATGGTTTCACCGTCTAAATTCCGGCGATACTGCATCACCCGAAAAAATATAGATTTATTTCCTTATATAATTTGTACATGCTGATAAACTGGGTGATTATTCAGAGGCTGAAAACAGATTGTTTTGCTTACTATCCTTTCCTATTGAAGAAAGAAATTAAAGATAGGAAAGATAGATAAATATTGGTAATTGGCACCGTATAATGATTTATAGTTGATAGATATCATATAGTGATATATTGACCTTTTATTATTTTCCCCTTTATACTTTAATCCATTTCTTTGATGTCCTCAAACTGTTAGGTTATCGTGTTTATGTTAAAAACCTACTCGTTATTACTTGTCTCTTGTGTGCAATCAACACCTCGTCAGGGACGGGGCAGAAGGTTGATTTTAGTGTCCTGGCAGTACACGGAGAGAATCTGTGTTGATGACATCATCTGTAATACGGAAATATCGGAACTATAGAATGTAGGAAACTTTTTCAAAAAATATTGCGTCATTGTCGGCAACTTTGCTTTACAAAATTGAAATAGTTATGGTTAAGATGATTCTATCTCATACGACATATCTGCCTGATTTAATGACTATTGAAGTGAACAAAACATGATGAGACATTCGACTTTCTTGTCTTTCTAATTGTTTGACAATGGAAGACAACGCCAGATTTTTAAGCGTTCGTGTATTTCTCTATTGTATGTGGACATTTACTTCATGCAGTTCAGTAATTTTTTTCAAGTCAATATAACGAACAAGTGCTATTAAAATCATATAAATATGCATTTTAAAGTGAAAAATGACGAACATATCATCGCCTCCATAATTCCTCTGCATGAAGCATTGAATCTGCTATTGTCATTTGTCTACAGTAGTAGTGAATGTATTGGAAAAAGTAAGGTTTAAAATGCTGAACTGGATTATACCGCTGGGTTTACTGCAATAATCCCCATCCACAGATTTGGAGGGATTTGAGCTAAACCACCTTCTTTGCTTGTCGATTGCAATAATTTTAGAAGCTCCACTTTTCTACCGTTTCTCCCACTCTCAAACAATGCTACGCCTTTGAACTCATTATATCTGATGACTGCTTTTGTGCTTGTTCATGAAACTTTCCATGTTTACGCAGGAAACGAGTGTAGTAAGAGACATTAACTCGATTGACGGAATGCGTACCGAAACTATGGTTCCAATTTTCCGATTATGGCAAGCACAGCAACGCCCCGCCACCATATCTATATCTGATATATATTGAAATACACAAACAATTCAAGTTGTCGGAAAGTTGTAGTTAAAAAATAAAAAGAACACGAAAACAGTTTAGTAAAAGCTTTAAAAATTAGCGACTTTCTTTCCAATCTCAGAACGCTTGTACATTTATGTTACTTAGTTCTCGTGTATTATATTATAATTGGTCAGAATTCATTTGATGTGCACTTTTTATACAAAACCTTGACAACAACGGCAAATCGAACCTCCAACTTGAAAGCCTGGAAGGAAATCCTTTCGATAACTTGCGTCCCTATTGCATAGAAATTAATGCAAAATTTTCCATTTATCACTAATGCAATGCGGTTGGTTTTAATAAACAAAGTATGCAAATTTAGGATATTTTGAACTGACCTTTCTGTGACAATATTTCAGGGACAATTTGCTAAATGTTTTAACGGCTCAAGTAATCTGCTAACATTTAGATGACACTTGACGTCTGGAATGTTTGTCCAAGCTGCTCAGGTCCTAATTCAAGGGGACCAATAGAGAATCGCTGTTCAAAAAATTTATTCAAACGATCGGAATTTTATTTATTTTCTTCTGTTCGATTATTAATTTATTTTTTGTTTAACGGCCCACTTAAGGATTTTTCATCAGCATGGAGACGGTCACATTGCCGGTGAAGCCTGCAAATTTAGGCCTATGCCTCAGCCGCTTCTGGCCTTGGCGGTGGGTTCTTCTTGAAATGCATATTTCGTATAAATATTTACAATCACAAAGCAATTTTTCTAAAAACGGTCTTGAATTTTAACAAATATAATGATTCGTGTAAAGAGTATTTGAAGAATTGAAAGCTCTTACTTGAGGACAGACCACTGAATTATAAACAAAAATCAATTTTAATTAATCAATAACAATTTAAACTCCTTGTACATATTCATTCAAAATAAACTTATCCACGTGGTAACAAAGAAAAAAAACATATAAAGATAAAAAAAGGTCTTGCTTGTTTTTATGCAAGGCTAAACTACAGTTAGTTCTCAAATTCATGTTTTTAAATTTGTTTTAGCAGAAACTGCGTTTGGAACATATTTCCTAAACTAAACTATATAAAATTCGGGAAAATCCCAAAAGTTCACTTTGCGTGGAACTGAGAATGTTTTCTTTTATTCAAAATTGGATTTTAACTGTTGGCAAAAGATTGCGTACATATGCATGTACATTATATTAAAATGACATATTAAAACACAAAAATACGAAGAGAAAACATCCACTAATTACAGACCGATCGAACAGATTTGCCAGGAATTGAGAAAACAGTGGCTTTCCCGAAGGGGTTATGATTTCAGTCACATAAAAATATTCAAAACAGATTTCATGTTTATACGCACCCACAATATGTAATTAAAATAGTCTAGTATACAATTTTCTGCATTTTAAATTTTTACAAGGTTGTTTTCCAAACCGAATCTAAATTCAAGTTTCTACTATTATTCTATTAATTGTTTGCATTAATGTACTGATTCGTGAATAAACACTGTTCAGAAACAAAACTTGCAAGTCTTGGCTTTAATACAAATTTCATGCTTGGCCTGTGGATCAGAGCGTATATTGCATAATGTAGACGTGGATCTTGGGCCTCGTGCATCTTGGCAGAGTTAAAACTTGAGAACAGATAGCAGGACGTAATTTGTTCTTCGCCCGAACTCAGCATTTAAAGTGAAAGTTGATTGTTTTTGGATTTGGAGATCAGTCGGTAGCTCAGAGTAATTGCGTTCGGCTACATAATCGAGATTTCATAAAATTGAGCCCGATTTTGTTGCCATTGGGTCGCTCAAAATTTGATTGTATAATAGGTACGAATTGGCTCCATTGTCAAATGCTAAGCAATTGTTGAAGTGAGAGTCATCTTTGAATGAGACTATAAGATTAAAGTCAACGATGCAACGAGTGTTGAAACCATAGGAATCCAACATTTTTTAAATCTATGGCACTTCACCACAACTGGTGACGTCTCAATATCAACACAATACTACTCGAGGATGTAAAAACAAACAAACACATCTACTATCGATTAAAATAAGCTGATATTTTTCCACTGCGTAATGCAACACTTACTTCAAAGATATGTTGCCAACTGGAATTATACTCAATTGTTTCAACTTTAAATTATCATCCACAAACCATCAGACTAGCACTGCTAACGTGACATATTTGTGTATCTACCTATCGTCATTGGAGGTGTTACTGTATAAAGTGGAAGACATTGTGACCACCCAATACATTGCAGATGTTTGATTTTGCTCGTTTGATAGCTAACAACGTCATCTTTGCAGCAGAAGTACTCTTCTTTATCCTTCTTTGTTCAGGATGTTTACCTTCATTTCAATTACACACAGTAAACCTTGCAATTTTTAATGCATTTTTTCGTTCGATATATTTGTTAAAGTGATTAAACTAATTACGGAATATAGATTTGTTAAGTGACTGCATTTTTCTGAATTAGATTACGTTAGTGATTCGATGGTGCGGATGTGCAATCTTTATTATGATACACAAAATGAAATTCATTACGCGCATGGATGAAAAAGTGATAATGGAGAGAAAAGAAATCTCAAACCAGGGAAATTATAGGGTATTGTGCTGTTGTGACATGAAAATTTGCTTGGAATCCTTGAGCTTAAAAGTAACATGTAAGTTTCATGCTATAGAATTCTTAAGTTGCACATAAGCACAGTTGATGCAAGAACGAATAATATTCTTAATCTTGATATACCTTTAGTTTGAATGAGTTCTCCGTGTTTACATATCCGAGCATACGCACGACTTGAAAGTAGCATATTACTCTTATTGTGTTACAATCAAACTTTGATGGAAGGTATGTTGTGACGTCTTAACATAAATTCATTCATTTGTAGGTTTTTTTTCCATTAATCCATCAACTATTCTTTGTTTATAAATCATTGAACACACTAACTTTTCTTTGTAACAATGAAAGCATAGAAGTTCAAATTCAGAGAGTGTTGTTACTTTGGCATTGTCCCACGATGCTAAAATATAGGTTTGTCTATATGATGATCACCAACGATTTGCTGTTAAACTTTGCAGCTTTATGATGAAACAACACGGATATCGCTGTCACTCCAATGATGACAAGAAGACAAACAAGCTTTCCAGTGAAATAAAGAACGCTTGAATTCTCTTTCAACATATATAGTGGCATGATAAAAGGGGATGGTAAGTAGACGGGAGATAACAATGTGATCCTAAGTACTTAGCATTTTCAATCGTTCCATGTTAACATGTGGCTTTTTTCAGACAGCTTTTGAGTCATTGAGATTTGATACGGTAATCCCGTTTACTTTATTCGACTAAGGGCTCACGGCGGATGTGACCGGTCAGCAAGAGGAGGCTTACTCCCCCATGGCACCTTGATCCTACCTTTCCTTTTTGTCGGAGGTCCGTGTTGCCCTTACACTCGATTTTGTATGTTTTTTTGATTATGATTACGTTTGATACAAATGTTAAACTTCGCACTTTTTGTATATACATCACAGACATGGCATATAAGCAAGCAATATATTAATTCCAAATTTATTGGGGGGTTTCTCTTATTGTACATGTAATGTATTTTTTGAAAGGTTAACGATAAAATGTTGGACTTATTCGTACACAAACAAAAGTGTTGACAGAACATTGTTGACTAACTGGGCTGATTATATTTCATACATGTCCTGATGAGACTGAACACAAGAGAAAAAGCGCAAGCATTTTATCCTTTGCCTATTTTATGGACATGAGGATAAAGAAATATAATCATCACATCTGAAATCTAAGTTCATACTTCACGAAATATTCATTTAGGATCAATGCCACTTTGCCAATGCCTCTTCCTGCTACTATTTGTCTGTGCAGCTTCAACCATTCATGTATGAGTTTGTACAATATTTTTTTCTGAGATGTTGAATTTCTCCCACAGTTATTCTTCTTCTCTAGTCTCCAGTTCTTCACCTTCCTTCGTGGCTTTTTCCCATTGCTTCAAGAACATCATGATAAGTGCAGTCATGTTCCCACTATCGACAGAAGAGGATTGCACGATCTGAAATTTTCGGTTGTCTGCGTTTAACCTTAGCCAGCTCTCTTTGGTAAAATGCTACTTGATCTATGGTATAATTAGTTTAGGTGAAGTATTCATCCTTCTTCATCAATGTTAAGTGAGCCATTCTTCTAAGACGTCTCGCATGGAACTTGCAATGAGGCTATTGTGGTAACATCATCAGCTCATTCACGTCTACCCGTTCAGTGTGTTACATATCTCTTCCAATCAAAAATTTGATAAAAGACACAACCGGCTCTACGTGGATCGCTAAGAATCTGCTTGCGTTTGTGAAGAGAACGCATCCAGACTTGAACAAGTTTGATTGTCACATTACAAAGGCGTAAACCACCTGAATCAAGAACCTGTAAGAATAATCACGTCAGTGATATCACATTCTGAGATTCTTTTTATCCATGCTTACTAACAGGGCATCTATTTGAAGTAGTAATTATCATAAAATTATCTAACATCTGAATCTTAGGCGATCATTGGATGAATATTCATTATGAATTTTGCTATAACTGCCAAACACCAGTTACAAAATATTCTATTCTTTTAGGTAGGGTATGTTACAACGTGCACTATTGTCATGCCATCAAGCAGGAGCACAGAAAAGCGTTAACTTTCAGAGTTATCAGCGGGGACGAAGTGTATTTTTTCGAAATATTAAAAAAAGTTAGTTGTATTTTGTACTAAGTTTGAGTTTTGATCGAAAATGGGTTTTCAGTACATGTAGGCAGGACAGTAATACGCCGTCTATTCGAAACAATCAGCAACATTTTTTACTTGTAATATGTCAAGTTTCTTAAGTTAAGGCAAGTATTGTAAAATGACGTTTCATAATCTATATGTCGACAAATTCCACGGCGTTACCGTCAAATGTTTTATCGGAGTCAAAATTAGATAATTAAGTATACCATCTCATCTTTGGAGGCACGGTAATGATGTCATGCATTAATAGTTGAAGATATAGTGACATTGGATCTACTTGAATTCTTTGAATATTCATAAATGTTTTAACATTCATTTATATTCAAACCGAATTGTTGAATATTGTCTATGACGATATTTTTACACAACAAAAATTGGATTAATAACACAACCAGGAATAATTTGTACCTTTCCAACCAAGATTCGCAAAACTATATGTTCCCTCCTGGTTTCACCTAAAATTAGTATCTCTTCGAGAATATTTTCCTTCAAATCTGCATTCCCAGTGAACTCGAGATATAAGAAACCAGTTTTCCATATCACTTCGCAAGCTAGCAACTCCACCTCATGACAGCTTGATAGATAACGTTAGTAAATGCGATACACTACGATTTGCTGTTATAAACTATTAAATCCTGCACGTCATTTGAAAGTACTTTTTTCAATGTGGACTCAAATAGTGTTGAAAAAGTGTACTTGAGGTAAAATATCTGAACAACACTTTAGGATTTTTCTTCGAAGGCCCTTACCTAGCTTCGTTGGTACATATTAAGCTTTGATGTAATAATTTATCCGAGTGTATCGCATGGCAGCAAATTGAATATCAATTTCCTAACCAATGTAAATCTATCGACATCTTCCTTTCCTTCTCCGCTTTTCCAGCTACAAGCATTGCATTTGCTTTGAAGCTCTTGCAATTCTTTGTAATGGTATTTCCGACGCAAAGCGTTGTTCCTGTGAATATCCTGGATGTGTAGTTGTTAAAACATCATTACATTCTTGAAAAATATAATATATATTTTATATATAATATATATATAATATTATATATTATTATTAATATATATATATAAATATATATATATATATATAAAGCACAAACACACACAATTATAACACTCAACCGTTAAATTTAATCCCTAGCGATCTAAACGTCAGTGTGATAATATTCCGATTTAACATATACAGCACGAATAACACAACTAGGTCTGTGATTATTTCGTTGCTGTATATAATATATATATTATATTATTTATATATATATTATTATATATTATATATATATTATATATATATATTATATATATACATCACATACTTTATATATATATATATATTTATATATATATATAATGAACATAAGCTTAGGGGGGGGGGGGGGGGGGGGGGGGGGGGGGGGGGGGGAGGGGGGTGGGGGGGGGGGGGGGGGGGAGGTGGGGGGGGGGGAGGGGGAGGGGGCGGGGGGGGGGGGGGGGGGGGGGGGGGGGGGGGGGGGGGGGGGTGGGGGGGGGCTGGGGTGAGCCAAAGCTGGCGGCCCAGGGGCGAGGTCCCGGAAGCTCTTATGATTTTCAGAGCTTTTAAAGTTACTTGGTTAGAGGTATTAATTTAGCTATATATCTAATACAATAATAAGTTTAGGTTTTGGTCACCAAAGTGGGGGGGGCAGGCCCCCTGGGGCCACTTCAAATTCCGCCACTGTTTATAATATATTATATTATTATTATATATTATATACTTCCGCCCGGCCCGAGGTTAAATCAAGACTGCGGAGCCAAATTTCTAGCAGCCGTGGATCGCGTGCGTATACCGCATCGACCCATTTTACGCAAGTAAAAAACCAATGAACATTCGTCTCCCACTTTTGTAACGATACTACACGGTCATGAGAAGTTGAAGTTGCAGGGTTCATAACGCAATCTCGTCTTAAGTCATCAATTTTTGCAAATTCTCGGTCGCATATAAATGACCCTTGTTTGCGTTACAAAATTATCACTCAAGTCATATTGTTGACTGATTTGTTTCATACACCTACTTAGATTTGACACGGGTAATCCCGTTTTACTTTTATTTCGACTACGGGCTCACGGCGGGTGTGGATCGGTTCAGCAGAGGATGCTTACTCCTCACATGGCATCCTGACTCCTTACCCTTCGGCTTGTCGAAGGCCGTGTTGCCCTACACTCTTTTGTGTATGGTTTTTTTGGATTCTGATTACGTTTAACACGATGTTACCTTTCGCCATATTTGTATACATTGTTTTGTATTTTTTAGTTATTACCAGATTATCACTGTTCGTTAATTCTTATTTACTTTATATTACTGACGTAAATTAAGAGGTCATACAAGATACTGCATTTCCATGTTTATATATATGACACATATTGAAAGAGTTCTAAAATTAAACATAATATAAAATATTTACAATGCAATGTGTATTTTTTGATTCTCTTAAAATATACGTCAATAACTGATATCCCATTTCCAATCTCAATGACCGTGTAGATTGTTTAGACAGCGTAGCGAGAATTCCTCGTTATCGAAAGCAAGTTTTTCATTTACTTAACTCGGGTTGGTCAAGCGATCTAGCGCACTGGTCACACGCTGCTAGTTTATATTGGCCAGACACAAATGAACACAATTTAGGTTACAAGGTTCATTTTTAGCGAATCTGAATTAAATCTCAAGTTATCATTGGTTAAATTACGTGATTTAGGAGTGGTTTACCATCCTTGATGCCACAGATGGTACCTACAGGTAACTGCAGCGTGGCATATATGAGATGGACGGCTTATTCAGCACTACATACTTACCTACTATGTCAGTATATTATCTAGGAACGTCACAAAGTGAAATTCCATTAACAACACTCAGTCGTTCGTTGAATATATTGGTTACACGTGATTTGTTTTAATTTGTCCTTAATTTTACTCATATACATAAACAGGTCCTGCCTCCTTTTATATCGGTGATATAGATTTAAATATTGGTTGAAAGATCAAAGATACATTAGCACCCGACATTACCAATTATGTGTTATGGGAGTCCGCCTGCAATTTCCCAATCACATACTATTCCTGCAGCATGATAGTTCGCCTGTTCCATTGAGGAAACTTCAACAGATCCCCTGCGACTGTCTTTACACTATTCAAACCAATCCGATTCTATTGTGTCTTTCTTGAAAATGGGTTGCACAAGATACAATGTATTTGGTAGAAATTACTCGTTTTTCTTGAAAGGAGTCAGTGCATTTACATTAAGAAATACTATGTTTTACTTTTTAACAAAAATAAAACAAATTTTTTTTGGGTTTTAATACAAATACAGTAGTATTCGCAGTTACTAATTGTCAGAATAAATTTCATCTTGATGTCCTTCACAAAACAAACATCTTTATTTTGCATATGTTCAAGTTTGCTTTTTTTTAATTTAATTTTCTTAGACTAAGTTTATAAGAAACGGGCATTGTACGAGGCATGCATGCTTGCGCCTCTACTCAATGATTAAGAAATTATCAATTTATCTACTGAGACGTCATTTTCCAGGTTTGTATTTAATCCATACATTCCAAGTCGAAATGCTTTGAAGTACTCATTTCATAGTAAACTTACCATTTTACTCTGGTAAATTTGGGATCTGCCGCAGCTCTTCCAAACCACTTTACTCTAGGTGATAAGTTCAGCATAATCACATTGATTTGTCAAACTGAAGATTCAAAGCTGCATAGCCCCTGTGGCAAGTGAAGGAAATTTTGACTTTTGTCGACTTCCATATCTCCTTCCCCAGGCTGTCATGGTGCCAAATCAGTGAACACGGGTTTATTCCTGCAGTCTAGAAAAAACAACAGGGAATTCTTGTTTTGGGAAAACATTTCAAAGTCTTAATCAAGCCACCATATACTGTAAATGATATTGATTATCGGAGCAATGTGAATAACGGTTTGATTTTCAGAGCGAAATCAATTCAAATAGAATATCTTGCTGACTAGCTGGTATATCCCTGCATACTTAATTATTTATTAATTATCATTACTCATATTGATAATGTATCAATGAAAGTAAATTGACGGTTTAAAGCATCCTCTTCCCCAAACTGAAACCACTATTCATTTCAAATCTTATTGTTTATCAGTTCTCTGATTTTGTAGAATGACACAAAACGAACTAACGTCATGAGTTGAATTTGAAAATATGAATGGATATGCAATATTCATAATAGAATAGCTCTTACCAGATGTGCCAGAAGTGTGTGAACAACATGAAACAAATATCGATTAACAGAACCATGCACCCAGAAAAATATCATTGCTTTAACTAATTCAAAAGGGAAAGTCTCTGGAAGTTAAGTTGTAAGAATTGTAATACATGTAGTTTTAAAACTTGATAAAATGAAAATCGTTGGAACTCGGCTGTGCACCATTTTTTGCTGGACGCTGACATAACGAGGTGTCACCTCGTAAAAATGTTGGGACAGATCAGAGAGCTACAGATCCACCCCTTATAAAAACCTTCGATTTTCAGCACACGGAAAGTTGCGCATGATTGAGGCCTTACTATCTTTGTATTTCTGCATCGACGAACCATAAATCTAATATCGACAAATTCCTTACATATCTACCGAACCTGTATTTGTTCAAACATACCTTA
>CAJDSM010085438.1:76-18761 GCA_903981925.1 Ostrea lurida
GAGAGAATCATAATACAGAATATTCCAACAACAACGTTTAAGTTTTTATCCAGCATAAATCCACTTCCAAGTTCCGTCATTTTTATGCAATTCAGAACTAAGTGGCATCAAAATTGAAAACACATTTGTCCGGCAGCTTCATATTTGATTCACTCGACCCACCAAGTAAGGATATAAACTAATGTGCAAGTTCTTCATTTACAAGTTGATAAACATCCCATTTTGGATAATCTCATGACTTCCACGAAGAAAAGAGCCTGGCAACACTCTGAAAAAGAAAATAAAATTGAAAATAATACAATGTATAATTAATTTATAACAAAGTTATAAACAATATTAATGGCTATGGTGGCAAAGCAACTTTGTGGGGGTTCCAAATATTTTAACATCGGAGTGGTTTATATATATTCATTAAAACAAAAAGAGGAGAATGCGAATCTCAAACAGAATTAAATAAATTAAAAATAAACAAAAGATATTGGAAGTACGAATCCAACTCTACAATTTTAACATTCCATTTCAAAATGGACCCGGTGTAGGAGCCGCGCCGACGAGGGCCTTCCGTCCCGGGTCCTCGTCTTGCACACAATCATTAATCTCAAAAATATTCGTCGAGGCTTGAATCTAATACTTTCGAAGATCGGCGACAAGTCCAAAGTAAATGAATATTAGCTTCGACGAAATCTGCGGAAGAACCTCAAGAAGGCGACCAATGCAGTCCAAACAATTTCGCTGAGATTAAAAAAATCATCAGTCTATGAAATACACAGTAAAATAACTTACTCATATAACATCTGGATATCGTCTATAGAACAGCAAGCTACATATAGATCAAATTCTTTTGTCCACTGAGACTGTCATTTTAAAACAGCAATCAAAGGCGCAATTCCTGATCTGTCAAAACGCGCGTATCCATGACTTGCACGAGTTAATCGGTCGTTTTTATTTGAATTGACGCATAACACACCGATGCTTTTTTTTGACGCCGATCGCTAATGACACGAATATCTCAAAAAAAACTAATTGATATAGTTTTCTGTCCAAGCGGTATTATGATATATTTAATTGACTTTGCTATTGCATTTCTGATTGAACCATTAATAAATCAAGTTGATTTAAAATAATTTAACTTTGCAAATATGTATTTAATTCATAAAATACTTTCTTAGTAAATAAAAAAAAAAAAAAAAAAAAAAAAAAATCTTAATACATGTAGTTACAAAAATTTTAAAATAAAATTTCACAATATAATTGTAAGCTTGGAACTGTTAGAAATGCCCAAATAATCTCTTAAACTGCCAAGAAACCTGCCTAAATAAGCAGTTCAATTTTTCCTTGGGTTTAACCCTGTAACAGAAAGTCCAAGACTTTTTGTTGCAACATATACTTTTATCAACAAGTCTGAAAAGCAATATAATGTCCCTGCATTGTTCCTGAATAATATTATGTGTGAAGACTTTTAGGAAATTTGAGGGACTTATAACTTTTTTATTTCAATTCAAGTAAGTCCTGAAAAACAAAAGAAAGTCCTGTAAAAACCCATCTGCAAGTGGTAGTGGGAATTTGCAGGACATTTGAGTCCTACAAGTCCTACAAAGTCAACTTAATGTTACTGGGATATTTAAGGGACAAATGCAGGAATAAGAAGTCCGAAAATTAATCCGCACTGCATTAGGACGAGAGAAGTGGGATGGAAAAGGAAGTCTCAGGACTCAGGGATATCCTTCAAATGTTCAAGAAAGTGGGATTTATTTTTGGAGGGGCGGCCTCTCCAGGGCGCGGCCTGGGCAAAGTTAAAATGGAGATCCTGGGCTGCCAGTAAACCCAAGGATCTCCCTTCTCTTCCTCCCTGATGTGTTCCAAAAAGGATCGCAGGGCGATACGTTTGGGCAATCAAGTTTGGCTGCATTATTTAAATTACTCCTTAAGCCCTTTCCTACTCCCGAAGGTATCCACAAGGCAGTGGTTGTTGCTATTTTACCCATAGCTAGGGGACTAGGATTGGCAGGCACCAGGCATAATCCAAGACACCGATGTGCCATGCATGCCTTGCATTTAGGGGCTAGTCTCCTCAAGACCCTGTAGTCCTGCTGGGCCAAATTTCCCTAACAAACTATTAAATACCCAACACCACCACTCCTCCCCCCCCAAAAAAAGCAGAATTCGACACAGAAAAAGCATGTAACGAAAAGTTTCATGGAAATGACTCTTTGCTTCTATACATAAGGCCTAAATTAAAATTTGGTTTGTTTGCGGCTTTCCCGACCGACCAGTAAATTCGTTCGCGACTGAAATTGTTTTTTATTTGTATTTATCAGGTTGAATGTTTTTTTTTTCATTTCTGTTGCGACGACCAAAAATCTTATTTTTCTGCATTTCGCTCAAAAGTTTTTTTTATCGAAATTCTGTTTTTTTCTTTCGATAAGGGCTAAGTACTCCTAGTTTTCTAGCTGTACGCGCGCAGCTCGGAGCTTGGGACCTTCAAATCGTGTGTACAATGCAAAAACGTACAATCGTCAGCGACTATAAAGTGCTTATCATCAAAGTATCATTTTAAAATAAAATGCATAGCTTCATAAAGTAAGTGAAAATTCAATTCATTTAGGTACGAAATTGTAGCAGGGGAGGAGGTTTGAGAAGGAAATTTTTCGTAAAGATATAGGACAGTTTATATATCTTTAATGGGACAAAAAACCATGGATTCAGACCCAAAACACAACTTGTCCGATACCAGAGATGAGAATCGTTATGAAATTAAAAACAGATCAGTCGTTGCACTTCGTGCAATGAAGATTGCATTATACATGTATGCCTAATACCAACTGGCTATAGAAAATAAGATAAAGCAGAATAAATATTTGTCTGAAAACGCATCATCATGGCGATAATGATCAAACGTTCGTGAAGATTTTGTATTTATTGTTTATTTTCAATTTTTATTCGTTTTGTAAAGTAAATTAATTGTGGATATTCAGATTTGTGGGACGATACTATATATTCCCTCCCAACGATAGTGAACATAGCGTGCTGAGCCGTTATAGTTTCGTTCAAACATGAACCATTTTTAACGAACGAGGAGAAGAGAGAGAGAGAGAGAAGAGAGAAGCATTAACATATGTTTTTGAGGAAACCCTGCACATACAACTGTGAAAGAAGAAGGAGAAATACGCAATTATTTCATTTCAGTTTTTGTTGAATGGACAAAAATTACCGAGTAACATCGTAAATCGTTCACAGACTCAGTCCGTGACTCTCAATGACAACGATGAACCAACTTGATTGTTGAAAATGTCGAATGAACATACACTGAATCGGTCGCGAACGTGGTATTGCAACCGAAATATTTTTTTTTTTTAAACCTCCCAAAGGTATTTACAAAATATTCAACAAGCCCTGCTTTGCCTTGCACTGTAAATACAAGCACGTGGAAAGTGTTCAATATTAATCATGCAATGCAATCAGCCATAGTAAATACCCGTAGTATACCGAAATACCATGTAAGTTTCTTTATTGAAATAAAGTGCTGACAAAATCCCAGAGGCAAAACGCTACAATTAATATAATTTGTTTACCTTGCCTGTAAGTATACTTTATATCATACCACAGAGGGCTGTGCAGAAAAAAAAATATCAAACAGCAACCCCTGGTATTTTTACTAGGGTGTTTTGATTTTTTTTCTACACAAGCCCCTGTGAATTATAGCTAACATTTGTCATGTTGAATATTAGTTACTGCTTGTTTAAAAGAAAATTTTCTATTTACCGAGCTTATTCAGTAAGTGGGGAAAATATTACGATAATAATAAAATAAATTTATTCTATTTTCCTTGACTGAATGTACCCACCGGACTTTCTTTTTCAATATGGTTACTAAGTAGTTAGTAGAGTTTCATGGGCAGACCAAGTTTTAAGATAAATATGACAATATGCAAGCAATTGACCGAAAGAAAAATAACACTTTTTTTCTTCAAAGAATATTTTTTATACACATGTTCAATTGATCTGCACTTACTAGTAATTTACATTTACTATATATGTAGCATACAACTGCCGTGATAAATTTTAACGAGTGACGTCAAAAAACGGTCATTGGGTGATCCCCCCCCTTCCCACTTTCGACGTTGAAATTTGGCTCAACAAAAACACAATAATATACGATATATTTGCAAGTTTAAAAGATACAAAACAAAAGTAAATATATGTTAATAATATATCTGTATATGCACTACTAAGAAGTACAGACAGAAACTAGTATCAGATTATCAAATAAAATAAAATATTTCATGCGACCTACCTACCCAGAAGATAAAATACGGCCACTGAAGTTATTTTTTTGGCTTAGAAATAAATAAATATTTTACCATACCTACCGACCCTACGTCGTAAATCGGTCAGGAAAAGGGCAATACAACATTTTTTAAATTTAAGCCTAATTGAATTATTTTGAATAATGATTTGTGAAAGTTGCATCAATGGGAAATATTTTTATCAAATTGCACTAAGATAAGGGGTTGCAAAATAAAAATTATCTGGCATTACCTCTTAATCCCTAGAAAGTTTGTATGCCGCATATATATTTTTATTTTAGGACTGTCACCAAGGCCAAAATCAAGTGACAATTCTGGGAAAACACCAAAAGGACTGTCTCAGTCAAAAACTTCCAGGAAATAACGGGGAAAATCTATTACAAAAAAGGAAAGACTCCAAGTGAAGACTCCTAGCAAACAGTCTGGTCCAGACAGGTCGAATGGAAGCTATTAACATGCAGATCTTTATACCAGTATTTGTTTAAATGTATCCAATTTTTAGAAACAAGCTTTATTATTCTTGGTTTCTCCTAGAATTCTTTAATACTTTTAAAATGACTCATGTTGTTTTTGATGTCAAAATGTGCTTTTACAATCTGCCTCATCTTTCCTGAAAATGTTCACTTGCTGAGTCAAAATTAGTTCTCTGTCAGTTTAAGAAGTGGTCTATGTGTAATTAAATAAACGACAGCCAAACGTCTATATTATGAAGGGTCCTTTTTATGTGAATAAATTTTGAATTCCTAAATTTTTTTGTGGGGTCTTGATGTTCTTTTCCATGGCAACTATAGATTGATTTCAGTAAAATGCAAACAAAAATTTAAATTCTCTAATTACATGTACATTTATTTCATAAAAAAGTTAAGGTTTTAAGATAATATTATATCTAATGATTAGTATGCAGGTAAGTCTACGTGATTTTGCTCTCTATCAGCTGAAAAAATTGTGAGCCACGCGACTTTGCGACCCCCCAATATCTACGGACCAAAATGCGTCCGCTAAAATGTGTCAGATTTCACTGCGGTATACATCCTAACAACTCCGTAATATAATAGATAATTTTTTGGAAGTAACCCAAAATGGCTTTTAATTCCAAGCAAGCTTTCTCTACCTTAGTATGTTTGGCTGTTGTTGATAAATTTTGAAACATTGCAGCTAAATACAGACGTCACAATTCCCCAAGCTGTTCAAGTCGACCAATAACGACGTACAATGCAACTGTTTACTGACAATTACGACGTACAATGCAACTGTTCACTCGACTGCGTCATTTTTTTCCGCATTAAATGAAGAGGCTGTTTTTATTTGCAAAGATGTTTTAAGGGTCTTTTGCTCGCACCAAACAACGGTAACACAGTCAACATATTACAAACTCATTGTATATTTCAACAATTTCCTAAGAAACCACATTAAAACACTGGAGTGAAGGGAACATAATTGTGAAAAAAGTAAGAATTATACTAACTTGGAAATAGAGTGCTGTGTTTTAGATGATTTATAAAATTAATTTCCTATATCAAATATATGTATGAAGATACAGTGAGTTTGGTACCATGATCCAAAAGTTGTGATAAGGGCACAATATTAAATACGGCTTTAATATATAACACAGTCCCATAAGGATTTTAAAAATTTTCACTCACCCCCTGGGTGAGTGGCAGGTAAAAATTCACTCACGCCACCAACTTGTCATTACTCACGCCAAATCCAAGAACTTTTGTACATAAATACAAACCCAGAAAGTAGTGTGGTTTTGGGCAAAACGAAACACTATACCTTGACCAGTTTGAGGTATTTTCTGTTTTTTGTCCCGGTTTTGTATTTTACCTATTCGTTTATTTGTTTTCCAAAGTTTTGAATTTTCGTTCTTGATGGCAACAATTAACACAGTTCGACGACGCAGTGTTGAAAATATATAGTTGCATACTTTTTTAAAGCCGAGTTTGCAACGAGTTGCACTCGCACTTGTTGGTTTGGTGATGTGCGGGCGGCGTCAAAACAATTACGGTTTCCGGACGATTACTCAAAAGTTTACATCTGATTCAATTGAAACTTTGAAATATTGTTACATATCACACGAGAGAGAACCTAATTGATTTTCGGACGAATCCGTCCAAAGGTCAAGGCACAGTGACCGAAAAACTTCCGCCAAAATCTGAAAACATTAAGGTTTCCCCGGACGATAACTTCAAAAGTTTTACATCTGATTCAATTGAACTTTGGATATTGGTGCAAATTACGTGAAGGAACCCTGTCGATTTTTTGGACAAATCCGTATAAGGGCAAGGTCACAGGTGACCGAAAAACTCTGCAAAATCTAAAAATAATGAGTTTCCAGACGACTTCAAAAGTTTATATTTGATTCATTTGAAACTTTGGGATATTGTTGCATAATCACGTGAGAGAGAACCTTTGATTTTGGAAAATCCGTCCAAGGGCCAAGGTCACAGTGACCGAAAAACTCCTGCAAAATATAAAATATGAGGTTCCAGACGATAACTTCAAAAGTTTATAATTGAGTTCAATTGAAACTTTAGGATATTGTTACATATAAGTGAGAGACTATTGATTTTCGGAAAAAATCCGGGCCAAGGTCAAGGTCAGGTGGACCAAAAAAACTTTCGAAGAAAATCTGAAACATGAGGTTTCCTGATTGATACTCCAAAACATTAACTTTCTGATTTCAAATGAAACTTAAGGATCTTGTTGTATATCAATGAGTTGAAAACCCTATCGATTTTCGGAAAAAATCCGTCAAAGGTCAGGTCCACAGTGACCAAATAGCTTTTGAAAAAAATTGAGAAAATCAGGTTTTCCGGCCAATACTCCCAAAAGTTTACATCTGATTCAATTGAAACTTTGGGATATTGTTACTCTCAAGTGGAGGAGAACCTATTGATTTTTCGGAAAATCTGTCCAAGGCCTAACAGGCCTCATGGCTCACCTGTACAGACATTTAATGTCAATATTCAAATAACTCTTTTACTTCGAAAACATTTTTGTTAAGAACATGTATAACAAAAGTTGTTAGTTTTACTAGGTCTAATCTAAACCGTTCAAAATATAACCCATGTAACAAGAACAATTTAATGTCACTATTCTAAACTCTTTACTTGAACATTTTGTTAAGACATGTTACAATAACAAACGTTGTTTAGTTTTACTGAACATCTATCTAACTGTAATCAAGAATTAGCCTGTGGGCTCCTGGCTTCACCTGTATGGACAATTTAATGTCCTATTCATAATCTTTAAATGAAAACATTTTGTTAAGACATGTATAACAAAGTTGTTTATGTTTTGCTAGTCCTAATCGAAACCGTATCATAAAGGCCTGCAGGCCCCTAATGGCTCACCTGTACTGAACGATTTAGTGTTGCAATTGATAATTTTTTACTCTTAATATTCCGTGTTAAGACATTTTGACCAAAGTTGTTTAAATTTTGTGAGATCTAATAAATAGCCAAGGGCCTCATGGCTACCTGCTCAGAACAAAAAAAAACAAAACTTCGAAATGTTACCTAGCAACTCGGCTATCAGCATCTCTGATGGCTTCTGATTTTTAAATGCCCCCATGATCGAAAGATCGGGGGCATATTGTTTTTGTCCTGTCTGTCATTCTCGTCACTCTGTCATTCTGTCCTGAAATTAACCTTGGCTATAATTTTGAATGGTAAGTACTAGGGCTTTGATATTTTCACATGTATGTTTCCTTATGACAAGACTTTTCCCTGGGTACCAAAATTTTTGACCTCCTGACCTTGACCTTGAAAGTTTGGCCTACTTTTCATAAAACTTTAACTTTAGTTATAATTTTGAATGGTAAAGCCACTCCTAGGGCTTTGAATATTTTCACATGTATGTTTCTTATGACAAGACCTTTCCCTGGGGTACCAAATTTTTGACCTCCTGACCTTGACCTTGAAGTTTGACCTAATTTTCAAAAACTTTAACCTTCATTAATAACTTTTGAATGGTAGTATAAGGGCTTTTGATAATTCACATGCCTGTTTCTTATGACAAGACTTTCCGTGGTACCAGAATATTTGACCTCCCTGGCCTTGACCTTGAAGTTTGACCTACTTTTCAAAAACTTTAACCTTCATTATAACTTTTGGAATGGTAAGTACTAAGGGCTTTTGATAATTCACATGTATGTTTCCTATACAAGACTTTTTCCATGGGTCCAAAGTTTTTTTGACTCCTGACGTTGAAGTTTTGACCTACTTTTCAAACTTTAACCTTCATTATAACTTTTGAATGGTAAGGCTAGGATTTTGATATGTCCATATATGTTTCCTAATGACAGACTTTTCCATGGGTACCAAGTTTTTGACCTCCTGACCTTTGAGTTTGACCTACTTTTCAAAAAACTTTAAAACCTTAGCTATAACTTTTGAATGGTAAATAGGAACTAGGGTTTGATTTTACTTGTATATTTCTTTATGATTAAAATCTTTCCGTGGTAACCAACATTTTTGACCTCTCATCTTGACTTGAACTTTGGACACTGCTTTCAAAAAACTTTAACATTGACCATAACTTTTGAATGGCAATGAAGTAGGGCTTTCAAATATTTCACATGCGTATTCCCTTATGACAAGCCCTTTTATCTTGGTAACTAAAATTTTGACCTTGAACTTTGACCTATCATTTCAAAAACTTTAAAATTGTTCATAACTTTTGAATGGTAAGGGATAAGAACCCTTTCATATTTCACATGCATAATCCTTCTTATAGGGCTTTCATATTTCACTGCGTATTCTTATGACAAGCCCTTTTATCTGGTACTAAAATGTTTGACCTTGAACTTTGACCTCAATTTCAAAAAAACTTTAAAATTGTTTCATACTTTTGAATGGTAAGGGAATAGACCTTTCATATTTCACATGCAATAATCCTTCTGACAAGCCCCCTTCCAATGGATGTGGAATAGCGGGGGCATTCGGTTTCAACAAACACATCTTGTTGAAATTCTTTTTGCAATATTTGACATAAAATAACTGTCATATCACTTTTACCATATAATTTATGTATCTTTTTGTAATGAATAATATTTAAAAAAAACGCTTTCCCCCGAACGGGTAGGGGTGACTCAAACTCTCCCGATTTGAAAAAAAACACTCACGCTCGGGTTGACGGGAGACTCCGGAGAGTGTAATTCCTAAGAGCACTGTTATAACAGGAAAAATCAATAAGTTAGAACACAAAACCTACCAATTTTCAAATTAATTTTCAAAACCTCCACCTGTAGTGTACAATTCAAGTTTCATAATGTTACCGGGTATCTCCCAAGGAGAAAGGCTTTATTATATTCCCATCAATGAATCCGTGTGTGATACTGTAAAAATTCCTAGAGTGTGATCACGACTTTCCGGATCAACCCACTGTCGTTTTCCGATTCCATATCAGTATTCTCTGAAACTGATGACGTCCACAAATGCAATCAACGCAGTTTTGTGGAGAATGTCCGACTGCGTCATAAACAATCTGCTGTACACAACATTTAATTTTACGTATGTTTGTGTATTTTTGATAGATTTGGAACACATTTATCTATTAAAATTTTTCGATTTAATAAAGTAGGTGAGGGGGTATATAATAAAATTTATCATTTACTACAGTAACTTGATCCGAAGAGTCGGATCAACGTCTCATTGATAGGCGCGGATCATCAGATCAAACTCGACGTTCAACGTCCGTGTGATCTGATGATGCTGGTGCCTGTCCCAACTCAAACGTGATTCGGACCCTTCGGATCAAAGTTACTGTAGTGATATAATATATATGTATATTGTTTCATGTCCCTCTTGAAGCATGTTGCACTCATATGGAGAACATGCACCTTTGCTGATGAAGGGCTTTTATATTCAGCAGCCCTGTGCTCCGGTGGCTCATGGCCTGTGAGAGGGTGGGATCTTTAAGGGGGAGCTATGATCTGGGGTTCAAGTTTCCCAACACAATGCGTATGTATGTATTGTATGAGTAAAGGTGATTCAGGTGAGTGCTGTGTCTCGTGAACGCTTTGTTTTTACTTCTGAAATCTTAGATTTATACCAAGCCGTTCATTCACAAGAACACATTGGATGTCAGCCATTATGCCATTATGAAAGAAGTGGAGAAAATGAAGAAAATGACCCAGAGTTTGTCTCCTTCAAAAGGCTCCGTTATTCAAGAATCAGCTAAAACAATGTACTGAACAAAGGGGAATGAATTCCACCAGGAGAATCAAAGATCTTGTCATTTCAACAACAAATTATCCAGCGGCCACAGGTATATATTCTTTAAATAATGAATAAGTTGGTGACCAGCTCTATTTACATAATCTTAATATGCTGAAGGACAGTTTTGGAATTTGGGGTTTCTCATTGGGTTATGTAATTTTGTGTTTGGACAAATTCGCTTGCAGGACATGACAACAAAAGATGAAAGTATTGTACGCGAATCATAAAGAACAGCTCCAAGAGGCCACAACAACGCAAATATTCCACAGGCAGCCCGATCGGAATTTTGGATGCACCAGAACTTTTGGATGATTACTGTAAGATCAAGAATTTAAATTCTGCTAGGTCCAATCCAATCTCCATGAAAATTAGATGAATCTGCTCTTTATTACAAAGCTAAGTGCAGACCAGGGGAGCTAAGGTTCTATAGCTAGTTATGACTAGCTATAGAACCTAGCCCCCTGGTCCCTGCAAGCTTACCTGCTTTGTAATAAAGAAACAGAATGAGAACCGAATTTTTTAGCCGAGTTGCAAACGAGTTGGCACTTCAGTTGGTTTGGTGATGACGGGGCGGGGACGGGCGTCCAACAATTAGGTTTCCGGACGATAACTCGAAAAGTTTACATCTGAATTGAATTGAAAACTTTGGAATATTGTTAACATATCACACGAGAGAGAACCTACTTGATTTTCGGACAATTCGTTCAAGGTCAAGGTCCAGTGACCGAAAAACTTCCACCAAAAATCTAAAATATAGGTTTTCCGGACGTTAACTCAAAAGTTTTACATCTGATTGAATGGAAACTATAGGATATTGTTGCAAATTCATGTGAGAGAGACCCTATTGATTTTCGGACAAATCCCGTCCAAGGTCAAGGTCACAGAGACCAAAAAACTTTATACCAAAATCTGAAAAAATATGAGGTTTCCAGACGTTTAACTTCAAAAGTTTAAAATGATTGAATTGAAAACTTTGGGATATTGTTGCATATAACAATGTGAGAGGAAACCCTAATTGATTTTTCGACAAATCCGTCCTAAGGTCAGGTGCACAGTGACCGAAAAACTTTACCCAAATCTGAAAAATATGAAAAAGTTTTTTCCCCCCCCCTTGGGAAAAAAAAAAATGGTAACTTCAAAAGTTTTATATTCTGATTCAATTTAAAACTTTCAGGATATTGTTTACATATCAAGTGAGAGAGAAAAACCTTTTGATTTTCGGAAAAAAATCCGGCCAGGTCAAGGTCATGGTGACAAAAAACTTTCGAACAAAAATCTGAATACATGAGGTTTCCCGGACCGATACTTAAAAACTTTAGCTTCTGATTCAAATGAAAACTTGGAAATCTTTGTTGAATATCTCAGAAAAATCGTCAAAAGGTCAAGGTCCAGTGACCAAAATAACTTTGAATTTTTTTTTAGAAATGAAGGTTTCCGAGCAAAATAACTCCAAAAGTTACATCTGAATTCAATTGAAACTTTGATATTGTTACTTGCATGCAAGTGAGTGAGAACCCTAAGTTGATTTTCGAAAAATCTGTCCAAAGGCACAGGCCTCATGGGCTCACCCTGTTACGGACGATTTAATATGCATATTCATAACTCTTTACTCGTAAACATTTGTTTAAGACATGTATAACAAAATTTGTTTGTTACTACATTCTATCTAACCTGTATCAAGATATAAGCCTTGGGCCTCATGGCTCACCTGTACGAACAATTTAATGTTAGCTATTCATAACTCTTTAATGAAAACATTTTGTTAAGACATGTATAAAACAAAAGTGTTTAATTTTTGCTTAAGGTCTTCAAAACCGTATCATAAGGCTGAGGCCTAATGGCTAACCTGTACAGATTGATTTAGTGTTGCAATTGATAATTTTTTACTCGTTGCATATTCTGGTTATGAACATTTTGAACTATAGTTGTTTATATATGCCTAGGCCTCATGGCTTACTGCCCAGACAGAAAAAACTTCCAAAAAAATGTTACCTACAAACTCCGGCATGCATCTCTGATGCCTTTCTTGATTTTAAAATGTATAGATTGGGGATTTGCCCATCCTTCTTTCTGTCCCTTTTAACTAATGTTGATAACAATAGCTTAAAGAACCATTAACTTATTTTTTTTGGTCTTTGAAGATTTGAATGTGTTATAGATGACTAAGGTGGTTAGTGTGGGTTAATGATATCAGTTTCCATTCAGGCAAGCGCCTGTATGTGGATAATTATCTTCCTAAGTATGCTTGTTGTGACGGGTTGGAGGGTGTTAGTGGATCAAAAGAATGTGTCATCTTCATTTGTCTCAATGCATCTTTATTTATTCATTTTTGTCATATTCTTGCTTGTTTGTGATCTATTTGGATAATACATTACACTCACTTGATAAATGAATGAAAATGCCAGAAAGTAATAACAGTCATTCTTTCTAGAAATAACCGCTATCTGTGCATAATTTTTAAATGATTTGCTTAATCTATTATCTCAACTGAAAGAAGTGTTGTGGTACTCTCCTTACTGTGGACTGAATGTTTGTAACGTTTTCGACTTATTTTGATTTCATTCATTTAATTCAGGTAAAAATATCAAACAGAATGTCAATGAATCATAAACTTAAAATCACAAAATGAAACTTGACATAATCTATGGCACTATGCAATTATAATAACTATACCCCCGCAAAGAAGTTTGGGGGGGGGGGGGGTAATATAGGTTTCACCCTGTCCGTCTGTCTGTCCGAAAGTATGTTGTCCACAACTCCTCCTAAACCGACCTTGCAGGATTTTTTAAATAATAATAATAATCATACTAGATCGATCTCGTTGGGCGAGCAACGAGTAGGTCTTCGTTCAATTTATGATGAGATCTTGATGTGATCTAATTGGTGGAAACACCCATATAAATGAATTAAACATTGAGCGTCTACTTTTTCCAAATTGAATAAAAAGCACAAGAGAAAAATTAATCGATTTTCAACAGCTTCCGGTGGCCTTTTCTAACACTTACCCGGTATATCTAAATTCATACAATGGCTGAAACAGTCCACATAAAACATCCACCGAATCATTTTTCAAAAGATTCAACGAAAAACGCCCAATTTTAAGCACTACTTCGCGTTCGGAAGTATCAACTTCCGGTGGACCATATTGTTAACCTAAAACTGGTTCTAGTATCATTCGAATAAAACATTCCAAATAAGAAAAATTGAAAAATTATCTTATTTTTAAAACTACTTCCGGTGGACGACGGAAGCAACGGCTTATAAATTTGGAAAATGCATTTTCATATCTAATTGTTGGTTTATGAATCCCTGAAAGTTCAAATTCTCAAATCTTTAATCATTTTCGAGAAAATGCCCAAACATGTTATTTTGAAAACGGAAAATCGCCATATCTCACGACCGGAAGTGATTTTCGCAAAATAATTTGACGTTTACTCTACGAGTGATTGATGTGCATAAATAATATAAAAATCATAACATCATCTGTCTTAATAAACGCGAGATATTATGCGGAGAAAAAAGACACTTTTTTCGAGATTTTCCTCGAAAAACCGGAAGTTGCTGGGAATTTAACTTCCGGTAAGTTTTATATTTTCTGAAACTAACAAAGAGACTCAATAATTGTAATGTAAACTCGAATTCCGAAACATAGATTTTAAATTCACGTTTCTTTATTCACTTCCGGTGAGGCCGGAAGTGACGGAAAGAAACGGCAATGGGCAATTTGTCACAGCTAGATGTCGGATCTACATCCCTGAAAGATTGAAGACTCAATCTCAAACCCGTTAAGAGAAAAGCTGGCGGACAAAGTGGACTTTTTTAAAAAAAACGGATAAATTGCGCATAACTCACGACCGGAGTGATTTTCCAAAAAAATTGAAAAAAAACCCATCTGGACCGGCATTTTATGACACATCTTTCCTGAAAGTTTCATGAAAATCGATCCATCCGTTTTTCCTGAGAAATCGCGTTGCACAAAATCGGGAAGAAAGAAAACAATATAATAATAAAAAATCGGAGAAAAGAAACATAAGAATCACCTATAAGGTCTTCCGTGGAAACGGAAGACCTAATAATGAAAATTGGTTTTTTATATGCCTTGTATCTACCTACATGTCAGGTAACCCAGAGCGCTTTACAATAACATTATTACCCAGCAGACCATAACAATCCAGAACCTCCTCAGTGCAAGCTGCCGTTATGTACAGCGCTAGAACACAACATAGGCATTTTTCACCAATATAACTATCGCAATCAGTGCGTTGTCCGCAACTTATTCCTAAACGACTTGCGGGTTTTTATAAACTTTGGTGGAGTGTTAGAATACATGAATGTAGATGTGCATATGGTCTGGGAAATTTTTATTTTGGACAATTTTATGTAGAAGATATGAACCATTTGACTTGGCATTTTTCACAACCAATATAACCTATGCTATCATGCGTTGTCAGCAACTCCTCCTAAACAATATTACCCATTGATTAGACAACTTCTGTTAAGTCTGAGAAAATCTGGTTTGTGTTCATTATGTAGTGTACCCCGCGGGGGGGTATTAGTCCCGAAAGCAGTTCTAGTTTAAGTATGTTAACATGACATATAATGTAATAAATACCTAAGGATAACCAAACCCAATAAAAGCTGAAAATCAGCTATTTCCAAGGGGTCCTTATACAAAATAAATATCAAAATAGTAATATATGATATTAAAGACCCAAATTTTTAAGTTTACGCCCTGAATTTTACCTGTGTCCTGTCAAGCTCGTCTGCAGGGACTGTGGTGTGCAATTGTCAGGGTATGATGTTTTGAAATAACAATTACAGCCATGAGTATCGGCATATCTTTAGATCTCGAAGAAAGCCCTCTTTACCTGTGTTTTGATAGCATGCGAACTCCTATTCACAACTTGTTAGCTCAACCTGAGCGAAGGCTCCAAGTGAGCGTTTCTGATTGCCTTTTGTCCGTCCGTCTGTCTGTCCGTTAATTTTCACATTTTCGACTCCTTCTCTGAACACTGGGCACACCTTCAACCCAAACTTTTGGTTTAGAACAAATAAAAACACCTTGGTGATGAGGGCGATTCAAGTTTCTTCAAATGAAGTATGAGACCCCTCAAAGGGTAGATAAGTCTGAAAAATACAAAAATAGGGTGGTGTCATTTAAAAATCTTCTTCTCAAGAACCAGGAAAGCTGAAATTCATATGAAAGCTCCTAATATAGTGGAGAATTCAAGTTCAGTTTAAATCATGATACACTCGCTGGGAGTATCATGGGCTCACAAATAGGGGATGAAAAGTTTTAATATATAAAATTATAGTTAGGGAAAAATCTTTAAAAATCTTCTGAGAACCACTAGGCCAGAAATAGCTGAAATTTATATAAAGCTTCTTGATAATTAGTGGGAGATTCAAGTTTGGTAATCAAGATCAGTGACCCCCGGGGGTACGATTGGGCCCCAATAAGTAGGGATCAAATAGTTTTAACATATGATCATATATGGAAAACTTTTAAATTCTTCTTCTCAAGAACCACTGGGCCAGAAAAAGCTGAAAATTTCATATGAAAGGCCTTCCTGAATATAGTGGAGACTTCAGGTCTCACGACTACCAAGAAAATGCATGAAAAATTCACTGTAAGAGAGGACATTTTTTTAAATGATCAATATTTTGTTACCATGGCAACCAATTTTCATAAATAATGTCTTTATTTATTGAAAATAGACACAACAAAGAAATTTATATGTCCATGTCACATGTGCTGCTTGCCTTGGAAGGATCGAGATTGCCCGAAGCACCTGCCATCCTGAGAGGAAATTTTCTGCAAAAAGGATGAAAAACCTACCAATTTTGACCCCCATACTCACTCCAAAGAAAAAATTCCCAGTATAATGACATATATCAAGTTTCTTGCAAAATCCTAACCTTTGAACCAACGAGAGCCAAATGGTCATTAGGTTCCTTGATTCTATCCCAAGATATTTTGCATTCAATATGAAACATGCTATTTTCGACTTGCCGTTTAAAGTGAAAGTAGAAATACCCGCCGAGAAGTCAAGCTGTCCCTCGTTTCGCATTTGCAGTTCCGAATTCCACAAAAAGGCACTTGGTCAATGCAGAATGGCCCCCTTGATGTATTAATACTGAAATCACAACATTGAAACTATTTAAATTCTGTAAAACACTTTCTGCACTATCCAAAATATTAACCCTGGTAAGATTAGCTTTGTATTGGCAAGGGGAGGGGTATATTGAGACCTCAAGTTTCTTCAAATTTTGATCCCCGGGGGTACTTTGGGGCCCCAATAGGGGATAAAAGTTTTACACAGGATTTATTATTTTAGGTAAAATATTTTTTAATATCTTCTTCCAAAGAACCACTGGGCCAGAAAAGCTTCCTGATATAGTAAAGATAAAAGTTTGTTCAAATCGGTAATGTGGGGCCACAATAAGGGATCAATATTTTACATGCAAATATCTAGGGAAATTCTTTTAAAATCTTCTTCATTGAACCAGACGAGTGGATATTTACCTGAAAGCTTCCTGATATGGAGTAGATTTAAATTTGTTTAGATAATGCCCCGCCCCCTTCCGAGGGTTGGGTGGGGCCACAATAGGGGATTAAAGTTGCTATTACTGCTCTTCTTAGTAAAGCAGTGCTCAGGTGAGCGATGTGACCCATGGGCCTCTTGTATTTTTACTCTACCATACTTTAAATGTTGCAAAAAGTCCCTACAATTAGCAATTAGTTTCATATTTGTACCATCAACTGTTTTTAAATTTCAACCACAAAGGAATATATGAAGTCAGCTTTAAACTTTCATGCTGCAAAATCTCGTGTTCTGCTGAAATTAACACGAGTACCAGTGGGTATTCCGTGAATGTGACATATATAGAAAGTCAAGACAACTGTTATCTAAACAATATGGCTGTGCAACAAAATGTACAAAAATTATTGTACAAGTATGGGTTTAAGATAATTATAAATGTTTCTTGCAAAAATATTTAGTGAAAATTACAGCGGATGTAATTATAAAGTCAAGATTAACCATAGCGGTCAGATTCAAAGTTCTTTGCTGCGTATTAGTACACCATACAACTCGGTTTCTCTCCTCTCTCTCATCTCTCTCTCTCTCTTCATCTCTCTCTCTCTCCCTCTCTCTCCTTCTCTCTACTCCTCTTCTCTCTCGTCTACAATTATCCTAGGTCCATATGGGGGGATTGTGTATTGTACACACATTTGTCTGGCAATGCGTATTTAATCGGCAAATTACGCATATTACTATAATTTATAAATGAATTCGCCAATTTATTGGATGATCGTGGTTAGATTCACTGCAGCAATGATTTTTCTAAACGATGATGTGTATGTCGCAATTTGAGACGTGTTTCCATCAAACGAAAATAGACAAAATATAACGGATATGTGTGCCCACAAATGCGACACCTGGTGAAAGGAAAAGTGCGAAAAGTAAAAATTTATATTGATTAAATGTTTAACAGATGCACGGTAAGCAGTTACAGGAACTGTGGTAAATATTAATTTTAAAAACCAAATCATTATAACAAATCATCACTCTACTTATGATTATGTTGATTTTAAGCGAATATTTGCAGTGTCAAGGAAGTCAACACCCATTTCTCAACCGTAAAATACCTATAACCTGAAACACTGACATTGGAAAAATAATTTTGTTTTGATTCTCATGGCAGCTTTCTAAAGCTATTTAATGGTTGTTGAGTAGACTGTTAGTAGATCGATGGCAATAGCAAACATAATACATTGTAGGTAGGCCTACTTTAAAGAAAACAGAGAAATGCATGCATTAATTCATACTTTATTTTGACTATTCAATATCCCTTATAAAAAAAAACAACAACAAAAAAAACATTGACCTACCGACCCTATTTATTTTCAACATATTAGGGGCAGGGCTATCAATCTCCCTGATTTGGGTCAGATAAAAGGATAAAACTAGCCATTTAGGCTCCATTTGGATCCATTCGACGCACCCGGCTAACGTCCTCAAAATATGCACGTATTTCATACATCATGTTGATTATATATATAAATCAAAGTACTTAAAGTTCTGAAACGAGGTGACAAACAAAAAAAGATAAGTGTCTTTAGAATTCTTTTAGAATCCTCTACGATAAACAA
>CAJDSM010085441.1:259-13475 GCA_903981925.1 Ostrea lurida
CTGATTTGATGAGCTAGGTAAATTTTTCATTTATTCTCCTTCCATGATGGCGTGAGCTAACACGTCATGTCGTGATATGGAAGTGTAATGTTTGTTAGTTTGATCGTATATATTTTGTTTTTGTGTATCTATAGTAAGTTAAAGACTCTTAAAGTATACATTTCGCATTGCTATATCTGATGGTCAGCATTGTCATTAAATTTCCCTTATCGGTAATCTTAAGTCACTATGACTGTAATTACACTAAGGTCAATTCAGTTGATATATTCCTCGTGATGCACTATTTATATCTTCAATTCTGTCTGTGTTGTTGGGTGCGCTGTGTGTGGTAATTGATGGCTTTGGCCTTAAATCGTGGGTTGGCGTGACTCGCCGGACAGGACTACTTGGCTATCTGTTTAATTTGTTGGATCGGATCTGTGTTGCCAGTGTACGTTCGGGGTGGTGTCTGTGTGTAGAGGTGTGCGGTTGGGGGTGTGTGTGATAAGAATGTTAGGTGATTCATACTATTAAATTGTGCAGATCATGTGTGAGATCTTTAGGCTATGTTGCGATCTAATCATCGCTCAGTTGTTTCGTTGCTGATATAGTTACAGTTTTACGGTGATTGAATATTACGCAGGCCAAACTTTGAGCGTTATCATGTATCCAAGTGCGTTGGTTCAAGGCAGGTGGTTTATCAAAACTAGATGCTATGACAGTTTAACCAGAAGCCTATGCATTCGGTCGTTAAATATCTAACACTCGGGTCGTTATATCAATTACTAAGCTTATAGATGGATCTTCATACCACTTACTAGCACTATCCATTAGTGAATGTTTTCAATATTAGCTGTCTTAATGTGTCTATTTGCATTAGCATTAGTTATAAAGACGCGACCGTTGTTCACATGAAACTATGTCGAAGCTAATTGTCTATCATGGATCTTGGACGTTAACGAGAACGTAAGTGTTCCGTGTATAGCCGCTGACTATGAACTTGACTGAGGGCCTTGCAAATACTTTTAACAGACTGCGATACTCAATATTTCGTACCAGACCCCGCATGGCTGATGCTCTATCTTCTTGTAATCCTCAGCCTTCTCCGATCTGGCAACCCATTAAGAAACTTCAACAATTCTAGTGAGGTATAATCCAGAAGGGATCGAATGTAGATAAGAGACCAACAAGTTTGCAATGATACTCCAATCTGGGGTGTGTAATAGCAAAGAGGCTGAACGAGGGATGGGCACGATACTAGTATTCCCACTTGTAGGAAATGGCTTGGAGGTCAACGCGGGCATGCTGGCTACCTGTGAACCAGCTGACTTACAACCTCTTCGAGCTATGCGTGTTGTAAGGAGGCCCTAGTGTCAAAATGATCAAGCTCAAAGTAAATAGATTCTTGGTGAAAGATAATTGTATCAAGAGTGTCATTAGAGAGAACGTTTATGCGCGAGAGTCTTGGCCTGTGATTTATCAAAAGAGGCGAGTAAAGACTATTCAGAGATCACAACAATATCTCTATGATTTAGATAGGAGAGAGAGCAAATTCCGACTTATTGACTTTCAAAAGTCACACTGCCGAGGGCACGAAGCTGTAAGAAATTCCACATAGAAGCCTTGGTATATATCATCCTAAGTCTGTAGTAGATGACAATATGTCACCTTGTCAATCACTTTGAGTAATCAATACCAACCATTGAGCGTTCTTCCATGATGCGATAGAGATGAAAGAGAGACAGCTTAAGTATAACGGAAAGGTTTATCTCAAGAGAGACGTATGCTTGGTGGAGCAAGAAAGCGGTGAAAAATGAGGAGCATAATTTGTTAGTCTGCTACTTAGCTGATTTCTTGTTGTCGCGACAGAGTGTTTCTTTAACCTAAGTACTTATTTGGCTAAAATTATATGTCTCAAGCTCCTCATATTGCTTTATACTATTTATAGTCTGGAAGCTCATACTTTCACGGCATTGAAAAGGGCTAATTATCTCATGAGATGGCTAACAAAATCAAGTCGTTAACTTAAAAAAAGTAACCCATCCAAACTTGTAACATCATGTCAAGTAGCTAAACATTAGGGTCGTATCGGAATATAACTATGACTCGAAGAGGTAAATCAATTAGTAACGTGTGACAAGATTGTTTGTTTGCATCTCCATTGGGGAGGGCCATATGGTTCATCTTGCCCTTAACGTTCCGTCCTATTAATTGCTTAAGATATCTTTGTAATTGATTCAAATATTCTGCTTATTTATTTTCCAAGGATGCTACGCACGCGCCCCTCCCCGCCACGGGGCCAGCTTCCTCTGCCACTACACAGTAACACTCAGCTAAGGATCGACTCTTGAACCCCCATTCAGCAAGTACGACAATCTGTCCCTTTTGCAACCTCCCCGCTCTCTTTCTATTATTTAGATACTATATTGAAGGCCTCTTGAAGTATCATTCTTTCTGAATGGATAATGTCAATTATGCACAATCTATAATACATGATGGCGTATACGATATAAATACAACTAGGCTATCATAATACCACTACAAGAGATAAAATTGCGTTAACTCAATCAAAATCCCAAAATATGTGAAGGAGGAACAGTAGATTTTTAAGCGAGGTTGTGGCAGGACCTTCATAGTAATGTAATCATGGCTCGGATATATGCCACTAGGCGGTGTTGTGTTTCAAGGATTACATTTTGCCAATATTGTACATTTTCCGTATATGGATGGTGGACATATCATAGTGCAATTCTTTAGCTTCCTCTTATCTGTCGCCATTACCATTTATGTTTCTGTTTCCTCACGATTTAACACATTACAATGACTGCGGCGCACGATGGTATTAAGCTTAATTTGATTGTATTTTTTCACCTATATGTAAAAATTAGATGGTTGACTTCAAGAACACTACATGAGTGCACCTGTCGCTCCGAACTCTGATATGGCGTTTTTGTGCCATGATAGCGTTTAGTAATTAATAACATAACAAACGACAATAGTATTATATTAGCAAAGGGGAGCAGCTGACAATGGTGCATGCACTATGTGAGGTAGAGTCATCTCAATGAATGCTAAATGCTAGGAGAAAGAACTGGTCACAACTTAGAAGTATTCAACTAGAGGAACACCCAGTCATCCTAGGGGATCACTGTAAATTATTCTTTCTATATCAAATAAAGTTTATTATGGAATCTCATTAAGGTTCGTTTTATTTCTATTTATAATCGACCAATGAGTGAATTTCAAACTGCGTTGAAACAAATGTTCGTAATATGGGGATTCGGGAGATTCCCCCAAATTGCTTTTGTGCATGATTAGGTGTTCGCTTTCCATGGAGTGACTAAGAGAAAGCTCATCTTCATCTAACTGGCTATAGTATAGCATTTCCAGCTTTCCACATAATTTTCAGTAAAGCATCTTTGCGTCTAATACATTACCTTCTGAGGGACGAGTTATACAAAACCAAATAATACGTTGTGATAGCTCATATCCGAGGAGATAAATTTTATTCGATTGGGAAATATTACTTAGACGGATTGTCGAACGCCTTGAGAGCCCGTGTAACAGACTATAACATTCTACGGAAAAAAATTAGAGTAATTACGCAGGACGAACAAATTAATTTTTTTTATTGCAAAGACACTAATTAGGGGGTGGGGAGCGTCCTAATGTCGCACAGTTTTTACTAAAAGACGTGAATCAATTATTAAACAATTCGAGTCTAAAATAATTACTATCTTTCTTATAACAGCTAAAAATAAACTATACCACTATGAGATCACGTATGGAGAAAATTTGACGCAAGAACGTGGCGAGAGGCTTGTGTGAGCGTCTCGCCGTAATTTACTGTGTTTGTTATCGGAACTTAGCTTACCGAGTACCTCGCTTCGAAACTGCTTTTAATTTAAAGATAAAGATTAGAGATTTTATTATTTCATGCGATCCATATTCTCTCTATCTGTTACCGTTTAGAATACTTCTTAGGGCATATCGCGTGATCAGAATTTATATTCATCCTCAATTTGGATTTTAATTCTGCCGAGTTCGATGCTGGATTGAATCAATCTACAACAATCATTCTCCACCTCCGCAACAGTATAACAGATATCGGTAATGAGTTGCGCAAGCCGTTGGAGCATAGTTAAACATATACTGTCATGTCAACGAACGGACTATCAAGTAGCACAAAACAGAAGACATGGACAGTCGATAGTGATTAACAAGACCATTAGATATATAATAGCGCCTAATTCTTATTATCTTCTATCTTGACTATGCTAAATAAAGTTAAACACGTTATATTGTCAAATCTTTACTAATCATTTGAAGGGGGACCTCTAGTAAATTTGGACTTTTAACCAGAAAGTAATTCATTTCAGAGCAAAAGCTTAAAGTGATAGAATATAGCAAATTAAGCTATACTAACTGGGTCTATGGTCTACTACGATTCTACAGCACTGTGGTGGGGGACCGCTCCATGCTTTCCCCTTCTCTGTCTATTTTGGTATAATCAGTATTAGCAGTAAATAATCTAAACAGTAATATGAAATAATAACAAACAAGAGCATAAAGTGCTATTCTCCCATTACATGTGATTTGAACGTTACATGCCCCCGCTGACAGTTTTCTCACTATTTCCTCCTTAACGCGTATGAATCGGATGATGGATGTAATGAATGGGTTACATGTGGCACTGTCTGCAAATTGTGGTATGACTCTGTTGGTCGATGACGTGGATAGCGTCTACGATTCTGCGTGTAACAGTATCTATGTAGGATACTATACACATGGTTGAATACGTTACATTGGGTCCTATATTGCCCTTCGTTGAATACGATGGGGTTAGGACTTGATGAATAACCACTTTATAATATCTGAAGAGTGTTGCAATGGTGATATATCATAACTAATCAGGACAGCATTATTTCATATGCACTCGAATTAAGATGGTTTGGGCATCATATCGAAAATCTTGATAGTGAAAACTAACAATACGTTTCATTAGGAGCCTAAGACCTTGTTCGGGTAAACGTCTATCATTAGTAGCATGATGTCGAAAGTCACTCCTAGGTCGCAGGACTGTAATTCCGCGCCTGCGCCTGAAATTGCCTAGAGATGAAAGACCAAGGCTCTATATAGGCTAACAACTATTTATAATCGCAAAAAGCTTCAAATATGCCAGGCTTAAGAGTAAATACGTAAGCGATGAGCCTATCAGAAGTACATATACTACAATTCATAGAGTTTTAGTTTATATAATTATCCATGGGTATTTCAGGAAATTCTTCATGAGCTTGTCCCCCAATAAGATAATCAGATGAAACCCGGATGCAGTCATTCCTTAGGGCTAGTTTCATTTTATTGTTCGTGGCTAAGGTTACTTCATCTGTGTTATTACCGACAATAATTGGAACTAGTATACCATTAGATGGGGTTAAGTTATACAGACTAATTATGTATATTCTTTGGCATAATATAAATTGAATGATAAACTCAACAACATCTAACAGTATCTATGGGTTCAATGCCTGACTCTCAGTAGATCTAATAAATTGTGGTACTTTATATTGATGCGGAAGAGAGTTTGTACATCTATGAAATTTCGAAGGAAAGGATGAAATCTATCTGGGCCATAATTCTCTTTAGGAGGTTAAACTAATAGGGCACTCACCAGACTTGGTATGTAAAATGATTGAACGAGCGTTATTCATTGATGGTAAACGTCCAGTAAAAAATGTTGCACTAAGCGGATTATAATATCTTCACGAGAACAGTAGATCGCCAATCAGGATCGTCCTCTTTTCTGGTAATCTTCAATAACCATTCTGTAATGTTCTTAATGGATCTCATTAATAGGATTAATTGTAATATCTTTTGTTGCGCATCTAGTAAGTGGGGCCTTTAGATATTAGATCTTAGCTTCAAATACGGTAAGGTGGCTCATTGGCGAGCTGTGTAGTCGGTCATAGATCTAAATCGGTATTGTTGAAGAAAAAATCTAGTCGATGGCTTTGGGAGGTTCCGTTGACACGTTCACAGACACTTTTCATGAACATCTTTGAGTTGTACATTGTGCCAGTGATAGATCGCGTACCATATTTCCCTAGTTTACGCTGTTCAAGCGCACTAAGTACACTGTCGAATCGCAGGATCGTGAACTACGTCTTGGCATTGGTGACTATCTGAATGGAGCCCTTGCATATACTTCTGTCACTGAACTTGGCCTTTTCCGGTATGTCGGAATAGTGTTGCTACCTTCTATTAGGTAATTGACCCAAGTATGTAGCCGTACTACGATGATAGTATTGCTACTTCTTAAGTCACTATTATTCGCTTCGTCTAAACTTCCTTTGTCAAATAAAGGCACTATAGGACCATACATCGCTACCTACTAAATTCTGGAAACTCAAGAAAATCTTGGGTGCCGTAAGTCTGTTTTTCCCAAAACGCTGTAATCAGATTGTCCTTTTTATTAATATAAGGTTCAACTCACACATGGTTAAAAGGTTAAGTTAGTCTAAATTCAAAACGTACATTTAGGAAAAGAAACAGAGACGCACAAGCGTTCATTATATTCTAAGGAGAGAGTGTCGAGATCACATGCATAAAAGCAAATCGTCATTAGGGTAGCGACAATTCAAAGTGCAGCTGTCATCATTAGCTAGTGATTAATGCGTGCGTTATCTCGTACTCTGTAACTTTTGCTTTTAATAGTCTATGTCTATATTATCAAAGATTAGCTAATATTTGCTAACAATTATATCTCTTGATAAAGAAAATCTCCCTCGCTTGAATGGAGTTCCAAGAACTATACGATGAAATAATAGATTTGGTATTTTATTTCCATTCCTGCTCAGAAAATCTCATAACTTCGTTTGGAAATATGAGCACACCAAGTAGAACTTGCTGACACATCTGTAAATATATTGAACCGATTCAGTATTTGTTAATTGCAACTCTGGGTAACAGATCACAGGAACTCTTAACTGAATCGTCTCCTATCAGGTCATCTCTAAGACAGATTGATCACAAGCAAGAGGGGGATCACGCCATAGCCTAAGACTCTCCGTCAAGGGATCTGAGATATTGTGTGATGTGGTTCAGAAGGATGAAACAACATTTCTAACTATCACCATATGTTTTGGCCGCATGCATTAAAGCATTACTATCTGCTTATTACCGACTTTTCGCCTGTACATAAAGTGATGAGCAATGAAGTTACCGGATCACAAACTATAAATCGGACTTGAACTATGCCCTCCTTCGAAAATCAAAGTCTTATAGCCTATCATCCTCGTAACTTATTATTCAATGTTTTCCAGGAAGAAATCATCTCAAAGGCATGATCTCACTTTATGATTATGCAAGCTATAACTCGCTCATCTTCTCTGGGAATATTCTCACAAAATAAAGTCATACACTAAGTATACTTATCTTTAGAGCGGATTGCTCTCAGTAATATTGGATCACTGAAATCAAATTACAAAGTTAATAACAATTTTCTAATTCTGATTAATGTGGACCTTCTTAGCCTATTAACCATGGCATGGTCGTTAACACCAAACTCACTCTTAGCATTATCTTTTACTTCCATTCACTGCCGAGCCTATAAGAAAGCTTTAAAAATTATTTTACATAGACTCGATATAGATAGAAGACCAGTTGCTCAAGGCGGCCGAGGTACTTTCAATTTGATATATGAGGTAACAGTATGTAAATTCTATCACTTTGGTGTAGATTCAAGTATTCTACATCAAATTTTTCGTCTAAACCACATTCAGGCAGGTTCAATGCCGAGGATCCAAATCAAATGACCTTGTGGGATCAAAAAATATTCATGTGTTGTTCTTTTTTTTTTTATTGTAGATCATCTAATACCTGTGATAATGTTCTCTCTTTTTGAAATATTTTGTTCTGTTAGTACTTCGCAAATGTATCCCTGTCTCTCGCGCAAGCATTCTTTATTTATAAGAGATTCAACAGATAATAAGAATACCTATCATTAGTCATTGCATTCTGCGAATTCCATTATTCTCCCTTTCTTAATAAATGTGCGGTTTTTCTGATACTAACCTACCGAATAGTCTTCGTCTGAGGTCACACACTCGCTCTCCCCGCCTCTTAATTTTAAGGTCCTGTTCTTCCTTGTACCTCGTCACCCAAATATCTACATCATTTTAATTAGCCTCCGTGCTATACCGTCCCCAGCTAGATACTAAATCTTAGCCCCACCCCCTTTTCTACGCCATGCGCCTGTATCACATACATAGTGTTTCTAACAGCGTCATCGTTACATAAACCATAAATCATTAATCACACAGGCGAAGGACGTTCCGGCCATAAAGCTACGCAGTGTTGATCTCTAAAGACTTACATCATTTATGCTCTTAAAACCGACTAACAGTCTTACTCTTTCAGGGCTTGTCGCGGTACATTCTAGTCATTTCTATGTCTCTTTGCATACTCTTGCTTCGACCCACACAATCCCTCGCGTCCCATTCATTCACCTTTCGGCGTCACCTCTCGACCACGCTTTCACATTATCTCTCTTTCTTATTTAATTCATCTACTTCCAGAAACCTCTTACTTTGCTAAACGTATAAACTTGTATCCTTCGCAAGCTCTCGGAATAACAATAGAAAATTACATTAGTGTCTACATGCTTCATTGTTCGTTACGAGATTTAGCCTTCAACTGTAAACGTCACAGATACGAGAATCTCCCGATCATGCCTTATGGATGGAGGGTTCATATCACTGTGCAATAGCCAGAGATAATATATGGCTCAAATAGATGGATGATAGACTACATCGACATGCCACTGTTACACGGCCGAATAAAATTAATAATAAAACGTAAATTTTGCACACACAGTAGATAAAGAGTTGGCGGAATCTTATCACCGGACGCTAATCTGCCCAATTGTTACGCCCCAGCAATCGGGAGCGTCTCCAGGTGTGCACACCCATTTCCTTAACATTATCAACACCAGTCTTACTCAAATTATTTATAGACAGCATCGTTTACGAATTGGCCTGTGTGACCTATTAAGCTCAGCCACAATAAGACGGTCCCTTACTTCATGGTAGACATTGAGATCTGGGGACTGTAGTCTGAGCATGTATTTCACCGGTGGTTGATTAGTTCCATCTCCCCCGGGGGAAATCTCCGCCTCTCTGAATGAATGGCTAACAGTTGCAGGAGATTTAGGTAGTACACCTAGACACACTGCTTCAAACACGCTCATCCATAAAAATAAGTGGTTCTTTAGACACATTTGTAGAAAACTACGATTCTCAACCACCCCTTGCTATGGTCCTTGGCCAGTGGGGACGAACCGTTTGATCCCTTACTCAGTTTTTCCTGTGCCGTTTGGTTCAACGCCGCCAGTTAGATCCCATGATGAGCCCCAGCCAAGGTGTATCCGACAGTTGCTCTATCCCTTTACTCCCCGTCCGGGCCGGTCAGACGCCGCGGGTGGCCCGGGAGATGTTCAATTATCCTTCCCTCTGCGGCATGTCAACCGTATTCTCCGTTTACTGCCTGCTCCTAATTTCTCCCACCTTCAACTGTTATGTTGGTCGTGGACATGAAATGGCCTGTTTCTCTTCACCCCTATCGCGGCCGAGTCTGACCACCTATTTGTGTGTATCCCTCCTAAATCCCAACCGGGAGCGGCCGCATCTATAAGATAGCTCGATTGTTTATCGGCAGGTTACCCACCCTAATCCGAATCACAGCTACCCCGTTCTCGTCCAACATTATCACCCTGGTGGTCATTTGTATCTGCATTGGAGGCTCCCCTCTGCCTACTTCCCGCACTGGGCTGTTTGTGTTCCTACATCTTTTTGCTTTTTTGCCACTGACATTTCGACGGACACTTTGACTTCTATTTGCTCTTCTTCCTCCTCGGTCTCCTTAAGCTTTTATTTAACCGACTGCATTGCCTGTTCACGCAGCAAACGGTTTCGCCCCTGTTTGCCTGGGTCTTTGGTCTGATTTCCTTTGTCCTTGCTCTTTCCTCCTTGGGTGACTGTTTTTCCCCTTTGGTGCGTCCGCCGGTTACCGGTAATGCTCTGTTTTCTCTGGCTGCCCTCTTCATATTAGAACCACTTGCTGCATAACTTTACACCGGAACCATAATTACACAACAGCCTGTAACGCAGATGAACCTGATCCACCCATTTATTGTCCCTAAATATGAAATCTTTTAGGGGTCAGCAATCGGAGCATGGTCCACTGCGTGACCTGCTGCCCCTTACCTGTCGCTTCAACTACCCCCGTTCTAATCGTCTCATCACCTTGTGGCCCTCGGACCTTTGTTGACTTTTACTTTCTGCCACATGTCCCCAGGCGTTGGCCATCCGATCACATGTCCACTGGTCTTACTTGTTGATTGAAGTATTACAAATTGTATATCTTAGAGCGAACGGGTCCTATAAAGTGTATATATTGTTCTGTACATATAACTTTTCATATACACGGTCTGCTCTGCACGTTTTCTGTCCTCATTCCATTGTCTGGACCATTCTCCAGCCTTTTCCTCCTCCTCTCCTCTTTGCCCGTCTCTCTTCCCACTACCTTATAACATCTGCCATCTTTTTTTTTTTACTCCTCAATTTGCCATAGGCTTCTCTACGCCCCTATGTCACGGTTTGCTATCCATCACACACATCCTTTTTTCCATTCAAGGATAATGCCACGCTTGCTCCCTCACATGAAGTAGAGAGTCCATGCGCTTAGCACGGCTTCCTTCTTCATTGATTACCTGGTTAAATGATCACTAGTGTCGATTGATTCAGATAATTGTACTACCTTCCTTATTAACTCCTTATCACCCTATCCGTCTAAAACAAATCCGCATCTAGATCAAGATGATTAAACGTGTTCGATTCCAAGCCAGTTGTGCCAATCGGCCTACGCAGGGGTTATTACAATTTTTAATGCTTCAACGAAGATATCATTCACAAATCATTTAAATAACAATTTGAAACCAACAGTACGTGTACAAAAAACAATGTCATATGTAAAGATCCCTAAATCACAGAAATATGAACACCAACTTTTCTTGATATGCACGCTTCGACATATCGTCGCACTTTTGTGTAGTCCTCCGACTAAGGACGCGCAAGACCATGTACCCCTCGCCTACAGTTTCCCATTCCCAGGCTGCGCGAATGCTGATATCAAAATTTATCCCCAACTCATAGCCCATGACCATCCTGACGACTACGATACAATTTTTCTCAATTTGTTTTGCCTTCCTATGATGGCTTAAAATGTAGAACTTCAGCATTTCATTAACAGATTGGAAAGTGTCTACTTCCTTGTTACAAGATTACTTGCAGCTCATCAATAACTTCCCACAGTTTGTTAAAGATGTATCTAATAGTAAACCATGCCTCACGTAATAAACTCTGTCAGCGAATACACTGGGGTGACGCCAGCTTCCGCGATTCTCTCGTTCTGAGTTATTTTATTCAGGATGAAAGTGCGTTTGTGGCGACTTTTCTAATGTTACTTGTCCAGGCATTGCATCCTCTGCATCATTTGAAGCTAGGCTTTTAGTTATGTGCTTAGTACCTCATTGCTTGATCCATGTCCTGTAATTCCCGATGCAGCACCCACTGGATCAGACACTTCCGTTTTGAATCCGTCATCCTCTTTAGAATATTCTAATCACCCACGGGGCCCATTCACATATTCTAACCCCATACGTGATCCGACAACTTTCGCCTACTCTCGTATTTTCCCTATACAATAGTTTTTGATCAAGAATCCTAATACGACCCCGTTCCGCCCCTCATCATCGTTCTTTTATGATTCAACCTCTATTTTCTAAAGTGCTACTATGAATTTTATCATCACGCCTTGCTTTTGCCTGGCCACTATCTCGTGTTTATTCATAAAACCCGCATATGTATGTCTCACGGGACAAACCGATCCGGTTCAACAACATACCGATTTCCTGATAAATGTATTTCACGAGTCTTCTCAAAACATCTCAGCCCTCCGAAGTCAGTAGCAATGCCTTACTTTGATTATACATCAATAAAAAATATCCTCTTTGTCTATGACATCTAGTTGGTTAACTAGGGATCTGTTCGAAGTAGTATTACCTTAAGAGTTACGTCGGACTTTTCAACTTTTTCTACTTGTTAACTTCTGGCTTAATATTACAATCCGGAACCATGGAGCACGTTATTGAAGCTCTTCATTCACGTGATTTTTATATATTAATTTTCGTATATTTTTACGTGATCACCTAACGCGATTTCCTTGGTTTAGAAACGACCTTTTAAGAATTGGAGGGATTTCGATCCGAACCTGAAAAAAAGTAATGTTAATGAACTTGTTTGTTGTTGTAAATATAGAAATTAGAATGATAAGAGGAATAAAGGGTCTTATTATTATTTTTCGGGTGATTCCCAGATTATAACCCGAGATTTTTAGACGGTAAACTTTCCATTTCATGCGCTCTTTTTCGGCGGCATTGTTGAGCTTCTCACACCGGTCTAGATAATCTCCGGTGATGACTGCATCACCCCAAATTAAATATAAGAGATTCATTCGTCTTATTTGTAATTGCTGCTCTCTCTCCAGGTCGCACAATCGCATTGAACATAGCTTGTTATTCCCTCTCAATAACTCTTATGGCCATTTGAATAAAGAATGCAGTGCCTGTCTTTTAATTTTATTTTCTTCTTTGTCTAGAATAATTGGAAAAGTTTGATACAAGGGTTTTGTTGAGGGTAACAAAACTTGGATATCGCTACCGCTCGCTCCGTAACGGCATGCGCGATCAAACTTTCTATGCCTAGTTTACGAAGACTACCCAGCTTATTTGAGCGATTTCCGTTCAACGAGGCAATATAGTCTGCGCATTCGAAAATTTAACTCGTGAATAGGTAACCAATTCTTAATATATAGCATCTAATTTTTATATTTTTCGTTTTGTGCAATTTGTCAGAGATAATGACTACATTGAACTCATTATATAGTGTAATTGTTTTGTATATTTACCAAATTTCTGACGTGTAGCCTGACCCCATTTATTCACAGTTTTAGATCTGAAACAATTTGATTATATGGAAAATAGATTTGGAATTACTTTAATTAAATTCAGTTGGATTTATGAGTTAAAACATATTTCCAAAATTTGGTTATACATATGACGTTCAATAAAATAGTTTTATGACAAAGTCTACCGTATTTTTTTTGAACGGCCCTCGAATTG
>CAJDSM010085442.1:518-14501 GCA_903981925.1 Ostrea lurida
AAGAGAGATAGAACAGGATTTATTATTGGCTTAAATGTACACCTAACAGTCAATTTTTCACTTAAATTCACTTTTGTTCTTGCATTCAAAGCTGGGTTTATCGTATTTTATAGGTAAAACTGAATTCCGTAGCAGATACATTTGGAGCGGAAATCATGAAAATTGATATATTTTGTGTATTTATTATTGATCTACGATATCAAAGAATCTCTTGGAATTTTGTGTGCTTCCGCTGGCCCTAAAAGATCGTTGAGCAATGCTTTCTTCGTCTATAAACCTTTCCCTAAGAACTTTAAGTTCTTTTTAATCCCCCTTTGAATTACAGAGTCCCTACTTTTGAATTTCCTAGCAGCTGTTTCACAACAACGCTCAGTATTCTTCCATTCTGTATTTCGAAAACCCTTAGAATTAATCCGCTCTAGAGAGTTTTAAAACAGAGCAATCTGACACTCTCTATCAGGAACTTCATTTTGAGCCCGCCCCCCCCCCCCCCCCCGCCCTCATCTGAAGATGCTGTTGCTGTGGTCCACAAGTGTAAACTAAGGAACGCACAAATCGTACCAATATCTTTGGAACGCACGCGCACACACACATGTATCACTATATACCGCACACTTATTCCTTAGTGTACATTAGCGATAATATCAACGCTTAATGTAAATATTAAAGGAAATATTAATATTAATTGAATATAAATTGGCGACAAGTAAACAATGTGTTAAACGTAATCATAGTCCCAGAAACTTAGTATACAAAATCGAGTATAGGGCAACACGCGGACCTCCGACAAAAAGCGAAGACGCAGGAATCAGGTGCCAGTGGAGGAGTAAGACTCCTCTGCTGACGCGGTCATAACCCGCCGTCGAGCCCGTGGTCGAGAACAAGTAAATCGGGTGTTACCCGTCGTCAAATCTAGTACGAAAAATGACAGTCTAACAAAGGGTATGGAACAAATCAGTCAACATATGACTTAGTGATACTTTGTAATCGCAAACAAGGTCATTATATGTGACCGTAGAATTTGCGAGAATTATAAACTCTTAAACAAGATCGTTATAACCCTGCAACATCAGCTTTTTTTGTTGTAGTTGGGCCTACCAGTAAGTTAGCAATATGACATATTGAGTAACCATGGGGTTACATTGAATGCCAGTGATAATTTTTTATACGCCCGTCTTCAGACGGGACGTATTATGTTATGGCGTTGTCCTGTTCCGTCCGGCGTCCGTCCGAAATAGCTTGTTGTCCGGGCCATAGCTCCTGAACCTCTTTGTAGATCTAAATAATATTTCACAGAATTGTGGCCCCTGGACCTAAGAAGTGTCATGACCTTGATCCAAGGTTATTGGTCATAGAGGTCAACGAGTCACTATACACATAATAGTTTTTTAACATTGGCAAATAGTTTGTCCGGGCCATAGCTCCTAATCCTCTTTGTAGATTTAAATAATATTTCACAGAATTGTTTGCCGCTGGACCTAAGGAAGTGTCAATGACCTTGAATCCAAGGTTTATTGTCAAAGGTCAAGGTCACGTATACAACATAATAGTTTTAAACTTGGCAAATAGTTTGTCCGGGCCATAACTCTCGTGATCGTCTTTGTAGATTTAAATATTATGTTCACAGAGTTGTTGCCCTGGACCTAAGGAATGTGTCATGACCTTGATCCAAGATTATTGGTCAAAGGTCAAGTCACTACACACTTATGGTTTAAAAATTGTCCGGGCATTACATACTTTTGACTGAGTTGGCATGAATTGGCATATTTTCAGCAAATTGTTGTCACAGAGCACACAGAAAGTGTCATGACCTTGAGCCAAGGTCACTGGTCAAAGTCAAAATGCACATTGTGGTTTTAAACCTTGTCCGGGCCATAAGTTTTTCACTGAGTGTATGGATTGAATATATATTTCACATGAAATGTTGGTCTACCACCCAAGAAGTGTCATGACCTTTGATCCAAGGTCACTGGTCAAATGTCAAGGTCACAATGCACAGTGGTATTTACTTTGTCTTGGACCAATAAGTTTTCAACGCGAGTGGCTGGATTGAAATAATATTTCACAGAACTGTTTGGTCTAGATCCAAGGAAGTGTCGTTGACCTTGAGCCAAGGTCACTGGTCAGATTCAGGTCGCAATGCACATAGTGGTTTTAACCTTGTCCGGACCATAAGTTTTCACTGAGTGGCATAGATTGGATAATAATTCACAGAAGTGTTGGGTCCTAGACCCAAGGAAGTGTTTATGACCTATGTCAAGGTCAAGGTCACATGCACATAGTGGTTTTGAACATTGTCACAGGCCATAACTTTTCAATGAGTGGCAGAGATTTCAATAATATTTCACAGATTTGTTGCCCTAAGAACTTAAGGATGTGTCATGACCTTGAGCCAAGTTCACTGGTAAAAGGTCAAATGTACATAGCGGTTTTACCAACTGTCTGGGCCCTATGACGGGCGTATATTGCTACGTTTGGGTTGCTCTTCTTTCTAAGGTCTGGGTTTGAAGAACAAACGAAAATAAGCTTCTACAGTATCTACCAAACGGTAATGATTGATTGGTTATTTTTTTGTTTTACGTCCCACTACGAGAATATTTCACTCATATGGAGATGTCCTACTACGAGAATATTTCACTCCATATGGAGACATCAACCCGTGGGGACTCGGATAGAATATAGGTCCTCAGCATCCCCTTGCGTGTCGTAAGAAGCGACTGAATGGGGCGGCCTTTGGATAGACCGACAAAAACCGAGGCCCTGTGTCACAGCAGGTTGGGCACGATAAAGATCCCTCCCCTGCTCAAAAGCCCTGAGTGCCAGACAGCCATGGCAACCTTCACCGGCATTGGTGACGTCTCCATATGAGTGAAATATTCTCGATTGTGGGGCGTAAAACAATAAAATAATCAATCATATGGAGATGTCACCAGGGCTGGAAATTTTAGGCCTGTGCTCGGTGCTTAGGGCCTATTCTAACCCGGATCCCAAGGGATCCAAATTTTAACCTGTACAGGTACGTGTCTATCATTAAACACAACCCCCCCCCCCCCCCCTTTTCCAGCTTGGGTTCATTACGTCTTAATAAGGCAGGTGTAGGCCTATACGATTTGGGAATGTCCATAGTTACATATTTTAGGTTTTGTAATCATTTTATGCACAAAATTCTGACGAGATTTGTCTTCCGCTATATGCTCAAATTAAAAAAGCAGGCTAATTGATGTTTAACATTGTATGCACGGAGCGCTAAATGAGGCTTTTGTGGTTTTGCATACCTCACTGACAAAATTAATTTCGTCTATAAAAACCGATTTTGTCAACGCGAAAATTATTTATGCCCACTGAAAGATAATTTTGTAGAAGAGACTATTTTATCATTACAAAACTGAAAAGTTATCATAAAACAAGTATGTATACACAGGCGCTTGTTTCATAAATTTTGCAAAGTATAGTATACTTTGCAAAATTTATGAAACAAGCGCCTGTGTATGTATAGCATAGTTTTGCAAGACAAAATTTATTTTGTCATGACAATTCAATGTTGTGTACACAAAATGACCAAGTTTCAATTGGTACCCCATACTGTAACCAGTTTAGGCGATTAGATTGTTTCAAATCCAACGAATCCCCCCACCCCCTATCTTTTTTTTTTTAAGTCTATCTTGCTACTAGACATAACTTGATAATTATTTGGTGACCCTCCCCCACTTCAGAATCGGCGCAACACGACTAGAACATCTTGACATACGTATTAGATCCTATCAATTTTGATATAAGAGTTCCTAAAGTGCCCCCATCAGATTAAGCTAGATTGTTTAGGTTGTTTGTTTGTGTTTTTTCCTTAAGTATAAAATTCTAGCCATTACTATATTGTTTACTGTGAGGACATATCGTTTTTAGGTATACATAGATAAATACTAGCATGCACTTCATGAAGACGATTAGCTTTATAGTGTATTCTGAAACCTTTTCACCAATTTACACCCGAAAGTATACATGGCCATGCAGGTGCATCGAGTCGATCTGATCTTATCTAAAGTTTCATGTCTCATCGCATACATATTTTCATATATCTAAATTTTCCGCTAAATCTGCATTTTTTTCTCACTAAATCAAGTAAATCAAAGTTTTTTTTACTTTAAAATGTAATTGTTCGTATTTTCCACTTTCAAAACTAGCTTTTTTTCCGATGAGATGTACATCCTTAAAATGGTAAACAAAAATTCTCTATCAGAAAGTTGAGGAGACCTTGCACCTCCCGTATTGATATTCTGTTTATGGGATCATAATGTTTTCGCCTTTGGGAAATTTGCACCCCAAGAAACTGATGGTTAAGTGCTTAAAAATCAACTAATTCAAGCAACAGGATCGAAATAAAACCTTTGTTAACTTTATGTAAAAATAGATTTAAATCACATGAAAACGAGTTCTGTTGAAATAAAAAGGGGATGCTTTCAATGCTTCCAGCATGCATTTATATGTAGGGAAGATAAAATCTTGTGATAGTCGAGAATTATCTGTTGTTAGCTATTTAACACGCAAGATCTCCCTGATCTGGAGAAAACGAAGATAATAATACATTTCACATACTTGAAACAACCTTGTTTGATCACTCGCAATTTACGACCCTTTAAAATGGATATCAAATTTACTTTTGGGGTAAATTTTACGCACTCTGTTAGCAGAGTCCTTCATTATGATTGCAAGAATCTGTAAATTTGTAAAGTAAAATTTCGTGACGTCAAGAGTTTTATTGATTTAGATTAAGATCGTATTGATAAATTTTATTAGTGATAATCCTCCTCAAAATATTTACAATTGAATTCCCGAAATCATTGCTAAACTTTTATTTCTGTTTAATCCATGAGCAAAGAGTTTTCCCTTTTAAAAATTCAGTCTTTTTATAGAACATGTCCCTTTGAAAATTGCACATTTTAAAAATGTTCATAATCTTCCCAAACACATCCGACAAGATTTTTCAATATTCGCACAGACCTGCAGCAAATTATTCAAATTTAGAAGCTAAAAAATATCTCCCTAAACTTGACTTAAATCTCTATGTCAAGGAGAAAGGAAACATCTCTAAGTCGAGTGAAATAAAATCTTTCACAATCAGACTAAGCAATCCATTTCTAAATGTCACCAAAGATTCGGCAAATCGGTAAATACGACGGAATTAAGGCGATAGGGATCTGGTGATCCAATCATGGGCTAGTTTACAAACCAAACAGAGACACTTCAAATCTCTCTATAAACAAGACAGCAACATTGACACAAACAATTATAGATCGCCCTCTTCTGATCAATAAATAAACCAGATACAAATATTCATTAAATCAAAACAAAATCCTCGTTTAAATGCTTTCATTACATGTAATCTGGGAAATCTTTTATAAATTGGCTCTGGTACATCTTAACCTTTTAATTTCGGTAAAAAGAGTCAGGAATTAAATGGCGCTCGGTAAATAGAGATCTGATGATTAGACGTTCTATTTCACTTCAAAGAATTTTATGTTTTGTAATTATGTGGGCTGGTACTAAGTAATTGGTGTTTTGGACAGTTGTGTGGCCGTATGGTCTTTGCGCCGTACGGGATTTGTGCCCTTTGTATTTCTCTATGCTTGTCCACTCCCCAGATTCCGAGTATTTAGGCATTAACAATGATTGTGTATTGTAGCTCTGTAATTTGTTTTTCTTGAGAGATGATCATTGGCTAGCCATCTGATACTGGGTGTCTGATAGCGTTATGTAATAACGATCATTTTCTTTATTTCTCAATACATTAGATACCATCATTAATTCTCACCATACTTAAAATCATGTGGCCATTTTAACAAAAAGTCTTAAGACTTAGATTTAAAAAAAAAAAAAATATCTCTGCCTTATACTCAAGTGAGTGCACTAATGACTATGCCTTGAGTAAGAATGAAAGTTTTTCACCCACGCACATATTTTACTTTCACTCATTCAGAGAATTATAACTAAATACAATGTTTTAAAATTGCCACCTTGATCGTAAGATTTCTTTGTGAAATGGACCAGTAATTAGTTCATTTATCAGATGCATTGTACATGTAAGGGCTGTGAATGTTGGATTAAATGTTACATGTAGCAAGACTTGTTATTTTTAAAAATTCCAGAGTTTTGAGAAGTAACTTGGATCTGCTTTATCCTAGTATGAATAAGGACCGCATCAAAACCACGCTATGTGTATGCAAATTTCGACTTGTTTATATACATATACATGTATATCGTCTTTAGTTCTGGTTGCAAAAGCTTTATAAAATGTTGCCCGATATTCAAAACACTCTTCAATTATCCTTTTCGAGTCCATGTAATTACGATGTTATAACACGTGTTCATATCGAATGGCGGAATGTTAAAAATAGCAGGAACATTGAAATAAAAGCAACATTTTATTAACATTTCAACAATAATGTGACCCATTTAAATTTAAGACAGAAAACTATCATTTTGGAAACTAAGTACATAATAAGCCACAGTCGACCGCTTTCCCTGGTTTCATTTTAAAAGACTTGAGCCTGAATAGTATACGCGCAGATTGTACAGTAAATAGGTCCCAGTGAAATGTGACACATTTGTTGCAATATCTCTGTCCAATAATTTATATCCTTCATAAGATGAAGAGATATGACAGACTTTGTAAGCTTTAGGGGGGACCATAAATGATATGGTATATTCCCCGTGAAATTGCCTGTTCATTTAGCTTTCTGAATAGTCACGAAAACATTAGAAGTCAAACAGGACTCGATTTTCCAAATCCGAGACCACAAGCGAGCGGCCATTGGCTCCCGAGCTGAAGGGACTCTTTATGTAATGATTTGAATAATGTCAGATTTCAAAGGAAAGGAAAATGAGAAAAACTCAATGGGACACGGAGAAAATGCCAGACTCCTGTCTCCGCGATAATTCATACGATGTGGACGGTCTCGGTTACAGAGGTATAAAACTGAAAATGATGATGTTTATGATATGAATTAAAATTGGTTTATGACTGATTCTGGTCCAAAACATGTAAATTGAAATCATGATATGTATATTCCCGTGATTGTATATAAAAAATACCTGGCCCTCTTTATTTAAATCTGATCACGATTATTATAATTCTTTCCCCTTTATATTTGATAGGATGTTTTGGATGCTTCTTGTGAGCTTTGATAGGAGTGCCACATTTCTTCAAGGTGGGACCAGTACAGTCCTGTTACAATCTTGAAGCGAGGCTTTCAGTTATGAAAAAGAAAACCCACTCAAAACTGTCCACCGTCCTGAAGAGGAAGATACTATATGCAAAACAGTTAAAACAGATTCAGCTGAAACAAAAGATGTATTGTCAGACTTGTAGACTAGAGCAATGAGAGACTCTCTAGATAGTCTTCTTCACCATCCCTGAAAAACCAAATTTAACAGCGTCCAAGCTACAGAACAAATACTGTAAACCAAAATCTATTCAGGACGCTTTTAGTTCACAATTTACCAGTAATAAACTGATTCACAGCGACCAATTTTAGCGACCAAAACAATCTTCAACAAATGCAAAAGACACTCAAAGACTGTTTCGAGGCGAGAAGTTTCGAGGCGAGAAATATTAGCCACGATCAAGTTCTCGTTAACGTCGCGAAAATTTCTCGCAGACGAATAAATATTGGTTTGCAATATCATGGATTATTGAACACGACATGAAGCAAGGTAGTGAGTTCCAAATACAGTTTTAAGAAGGTTCATATAGATGTTGATTGAAAAAAGATTAAACAACGTGTGGCAAAATTCAGTTTTCATAAACAGAGGGAAATTGTCCGGTCACATTTTAAAAACATGAGGGGCGTTAACTTGTTCGTCGAGGACAATTTCCTACGGAGGTAATTGAAGTGACAAAAAGGCTATGTCCTATGTATAAAAAAAGCTAAGAAAATGGGTTCATCTATAAATGATGCCGGTGTATGAGAAAGACCAACGAGAACAAAATAGGAGAGCAGAGAGTGTTTTAACGATATGTAGCTGAAACATTCAGGAATCTCTTAGAGAGCGGAGGGTGTTTATCTGAACATCATATAAAGACCTGTAGCTGAAACATGAAGAGATCTCTTGGACCACAATTTCAGAACATTTACTCGATACTGATTTGAGGTTGTCATGTGAAACATGGTTAGATCGTGATGATTGTAAACTATGTGGTATTTTATGGCTCCACCTAAACTAAGACGTAAAGGAAGCATGCACTGGCTGTGTGTTTTGAATATTTCTTCTCTATTTTTGAGATTCTTTTTAAAAATATTTCTCCTCCTAGGCACCTGATCCCACCTCTTGTGTGTCTAGGGGTTCGTGTTTGCCCAATTCTTGAATTTGTATTCTAATTGGACTTACGAGATTGATAATGGTTCGTTATCTTTGCCTTTATATTTGGCTAAAACTAGACAAACCTCTACTTAATTAACTCTAGCAATGACCCTAATACTGCTTTCGCTTACATCCCAACTAAGGCAAGTGTATGTCATTCTGCTTATGGTATTTTTAAAATATATTTGACATCCTAGAGGACATTACATTGCTGAAATTATAAAACGAAAAGCAAACAGTATTATTGGTACTAATTCTTATGAACGGGTCCTTATTTTCTGTGCAAAACGACTGGAATTTTTAATGGAAGGTTCAATGATAAATCAGGAAAGATGATACTTTGTAATGCAAGAGGAACTAGTTATGCACTAACTGAAGGTATTTTTTAGCACAAAAAATCTGTAATTTCAGTGTAGTTAATTGATTTTAATGAATACTAGAACCATATGCTTATTCATTTAAACAATAAAATGTGTATTTGTTTTTAATTTGGTGATCAAGGAAGCAATTGAGCATTGCGGCAATTTTTTTTCTGCAATGATGCTACCTTCACCACCCGATAAAACAACAAAGAATGACATTGTATCGCTTATGGTATTGTGGGTATTTTGTTTGTTTGTTGAAGTACTAAAATATCACATTGTTGACATGCTACTTAGTAGTTGTTAGTACTAAAATATCACATTGTTGACATGTTACTTTAAATGCAATAGCCAATGTACAAATATCCTTTGACCTTGACAGCACACCTCTAGTATATTCAGGGATCTTTGTTTGCTATTCTATTTAAAATTAGCTGTTTTGAAACTACTACCGTTTCTCCACTTTGAACAGCGAGTATGCGAGCGGATCTACAATTTGAATTTAATTAGATTGTGTGTTCATCCAATTTTTTATTTTGTATTCCGTGAAGGATTCTGTACGTCATTTTCACCTTACGTGGATAGGTAATACTAAAACAAAACAAACATTTTTTTTTAAAAATGCCAGAAATAAATAAAAACCACAAGTGAAAAAAAAAAACCCGAATCGAACTAGTTTGCAACAAATTATGCATATTCATCGTCGCAGATGATTGATTGATTGTTTGGTATTGCGTGTCGTAGATGAAAACAATGTCAATTCAAAAATATATATTGTATATAAAAGAAAAGATTCGATGATTGAAAACAAAAGGACACAAAACTCCAGTATCCACATTATCCCTTCATATAAACAATATATAAGTATCATGGAATCTTGATGCAACAGACAAATAAGATAGTTTCCATTGAATATTTTAAAAGAGTCATCTCCTCGGTAAAAACAAAATACAGAAAACAAAACCGATCTCTGGAGATGCATTAGTAGACACTTCCCTATAATCACGTGAAAAGGGATTGTTCTAAACAATGCACAATTACCATCTAGACAAACAATTTATTTGACGACAGATACAGAACATTTACAAAGAATATAGGGAAGAAAAAAACATCTATCAGCTTTTAACGCCTCTGTCGCACGAGAAAATCATGTGCAACTTGTAGCTGCCAAAATGGAATATACTACTGAGAAAGGACCTTTCTTCTAAAACAGCAATTCAAAAGCATGAGGGAAATCAAATATTCCGCGATCCAACCTAACACTGTTTCGTATTTTTGCTATATAGAATAGAGAACGTATAACTCTTTCGAAAATGGATCTTACATGTATAACCATTGCAATGGGTCAAACTGACTATTAAATAAACTTACCAAAAGCATCCGAATCTTCATTATATTTGAAAACTTCACATTCCAATTATAATTAACAAAAGCAACGTTACTGTGGCATAATATGTCCGTAGATTTTCATGAAATATATTTTAGATGGATTTATCTTTTAGCAGAGATAGCACCGTCCTTTATGTTAATTCATTCCACTTGGCAGAGGTTGTATGAGTACCAAGTTTGATCATTCTAGCGCCAATATGGCTTTGGTCTGTATTATGTCTATAAGATTTTCATAGTAGCCGATACTATGACCTTGACCTTGAAAAGCAATAGACATCTTCCTCTCATAATGATGAACAAATTCACCAAGATGTAGGAATGTTGTAGGAATCCTACAACTTGCGATTCGGCCTGTACCTGCCTAGAAGGAGTAATACTACGACCTTGACCTTGATAAACGATAGGCACCTTCTTCTCCTCATGATAATCAAATGTACCGTGGCCAAGTTGTATGGTCCTGGAGCTTACGGTTTGGTCTGAATCCTGCCTACAGGGTCCGGACAGAAACAGACGGACGACGCTATGCCATAATACGGGCGTAGAAAAATACAATTTTTTGACTCGATACAGGTGAGCCGCCAGATGTCGCTTGTTGTCGTGGAGTAAAGAAAACTGTGTGGTAAGAGATGCGCAATTTGGGTTTTAAAACGGGTTCAGAGACTAGGTTTTTTCCCCAGTCTTTGAGCGAAAAGGTACAATTTTATTATTGTCATGTAGGTTATAGAAACGCGACACATAATGGTGTCCAGCCTTATATCTTTACAAGTCAAGGGTTATTGATTCGTTACTTCGCAGTAACTTAGTGCGAGGTAACGAATCAATTTAACCTTTGACTTGTGAAGATGAATATCATATAAACTATAGTATAAACTAGTGAAATCTGGTGTAATGACGAATTATTTTGAAAGTATCAAGTCTACGTACTATGACTATGCTGCGTGAAAGTGGATGGTTAATTGTTTTTGCAAACAGGTGTTATGCAGGGTGAAGTATTCTTGCCTAAGTTGTTTTCTCTGTTTAGAAATTGATAATTTAATTTTACTTGCAATATGCAAGTTCAGTGGCAGAGTAAACTGAAAACAGTGGAATATTGTAAATTCTAACTTGAATGGGAACACGCCCCCCCCCCCCCCCCCCCCCCCCCCCCCCCCCCCCCCCCCCCCCCCCCCCCCACCCCCCCCCCCCCCCCCCCCCCCCCCCCCCCCCCCCCCCCCCCCCCGACAAAACAAAAAACACTGCGGTTTTCCTTCCTATATTAACAGTTACTGCAGCACTGTTATGTTCTACTATGAAATATTGATGATTGATTATTTTTTACGTCCACTCGATATGGAGACGTCGCCATTGATGCGGTGAAGGTTGCAGAATTTAGGCCTGTGCTCGCACTGAGCCTATTTGAGCAGTGAGGGATCTTTTAAGTGAGTGACTTTATCGTGCCACACCTGCTGTGACACGGGGGCTTGGTTTTTCCGGTCTCCTCCGAATGACCGCCCCATTCAGTCGCCTCTTACGACACGCAAGGGGATGCTGGGGACCTATTCTAACCCGGACCCCCACGGGTTAAATTATGATGATAAATTGCCTTTGTTAGAGAGATTTTTCACAATGTCACACAAAATATAGATCTAAAAAAATAAAGTGCGCGTTGTCGTGTATGCTTCAGAGGTCGAGAAATGTTGATTTGAAATATGAAAGCTGAGTTGTTAGCTGAGACTTTTATCAAACAACAATTTGAGACCGAGGAGTTGTCCTGCATCATCTTAGACATATTTCCTTCTATAGCTACGAAGCAGGTTATTTTGTGACGTCCTAGCAGCTGCCGAAACGAAAGATGAAAAATGGATGAATGCTATGTCTGTCCACTTCTTTAAAGAGAATACACACACAAGCCTATGTGGAACGGATGTAATGTCAATAATAACTGCATTTCAAAGCCTAATATTTTTTTCCGTGAGAGTTTGATATATTCCACTGTTCTGATATCTTTTGTCGGTCTGTATCCTGCCTATCTGATATCTTCTGTTGTCCCTTGATCTCTGTACTAATTCAATTCAAAGCAAACAAGCTGTAACTGATGGTAAATACATTGAAAAATAAAATATCTTTGATTGATTATGTATGATTTCATTGAATTAAAGTGGATCTGAAGCAATAAACCGTCGAATAAGCAATTATGCAAAAATAATAGTACATCAAGTATTTATAAATTTTGGTCTTGTTTCAATTGAAGATATATTTTCACCTGGGAGAAAATGCATTGGTCACCTTTCAAAGCATATTAGAATGCGTTACTAGATGATGCCACATATAAAAGCAAAGATAACGAACAGTGATCAATCTCGAAAGTCCCAAACATGTGGTCGATTTTCCAGTGAATCGCGATCAGTCACGTGCTTAATACGACTGTATCGACAAATGTTATGTGCAATGGTAAAAACTTTCATAAAATTAAATACAAATTATTACAGTTTATGTATTTCAGGACGTGTGTACGTGAAGAGTAAATTTTCTGTTTGAATTACTCCAAAGTCGATTCTAAAGGTACTGCGAAGTTAACATTTAAATATAGGTACTGCAATTGTTAAATATTTCTACATTTGCATTTACATTGAACATCGAATGGCGTAGTGACAAATACACAATTTTCACCCCGTTGGCTTTCAATAGGGGAATGCCTATAATTAGCTGTTGTGAAAGCCAAATTTTATCTATTTTTAATTCTTTACGCGTGATGCTGTTATTTTTGTGCCAGAAAGTGGGAAAGGACTACAGCCGATATATTACAAGTAATATGGGGCAATCCGTACCTTGTACTTGAAATATTTAACAGCTAAAAATATATATATATAAATCTGCAAAAAAGCAAATGCCACCTTGGTTTTGTTTTGTTTTTTTAAATTGTCTCTAAAAATTATAGGAGGACCGCTTACATATCCGTGGTTAGATTCATCATGGAATCCCAATATCAAAGGGAATATTGACAAACAAGAGAAAAAATATACAAAACAGGTTAATAAGATTCATCACATAAGACAACAAGATTCATCAAATAGGACAACAAGTTTTACAAACGAACTGCGACTAAGACCAAAATCTTCTTGTGTAATTTACGTTGATTAAGTATTGATTTCAATGTGCATAAAAAGATTTTAGTTTTGTAAATTTATACAAATATATTCTCAACTGAGTTGACGAAATATTTAGATCTATGGAAGATTTTTAGCCTTCTGGGTCAATATACTTGACAGTACCCCGCAAGGAAGACGAACAAGCCTGTGGTTAATACTAAAGTACAAAGTGGTTGCGGGGTGGATTCCGCCATTGCCTCCCAATTCATTCCTGAATTTTTTCAAATGTAGACGCCAGCTGATCAAACCAAAAACACTCAGTGAACACTGTGGACAAGCACCTGTGCAACAACAGCCGAGGTCTAGTCATACGAAATAACACGACAACATGAAACCCTCATACTTACCAATGCATTGGTATCTACGTAAGAGGTATAAGAAGTCCAAAGAAACACCAGTAGTCAGTAACACTAACAAATTTTATTTAACATAACAGCGTCGGTATTTACAAAACTTCCATCTGATATAAAGTGTAAATACACAAAATCTCAAATACGTGTATGCAGTCAGAACGATAAAACATATAGACATATTTTGTACAGTAGGTCCCATTTCCTCTTAACAATTGCATGTCCGTTTGATACATCATTAAGTTTCTGCAAAGGACTATTCAGGCATTAATTGTTTTTTCTTTGACGTATGTTGCGCTTAAGATACTAGATGACTTCGAAAAAAAGGTCCCGTGTCACGGTAGGCGTTAGCACGTTGTAAAACCCTTCCTGTAGAACCCTGTAAAACCCTCACTGTAG